>WOGR01005216.1:0-14002 GCA_015342045.1 Leptinotarsa lineolata | reverse complement strand
GATCTACACATCTATGTTTAGTGGTATTTCATTTTTTCAAAAAAATGATTACTTCCTTCCTTTCTTTGAAAGATTCCCACATTTTTTGTATCAAAATGGAGTAGTAGAAAGCCAAAAACTTTCTTTCCCAAAAGATTGAACACTCCTAATAAAATATAACCCCTTCAATCATGGAAGGTACTACCATTTCTGTACGGGAGCGACCATTTTCCTATCAAACTCATCCTCGATGGAAACGATGTAACAACGACAAAACCATTTTATAGATAGAATCTGAGAAACGTCAACTGGAACTCATTTACAACACACATCGAGGTCAATTTGGAAACGTACAGCGAAATAGATAATAACTTGGAACAGAAATTAAATCACCTCTCCAACGTGATTCTAGAAGCTGAAGAGAAAACTATAGGAAAAACTGAACACCTTAAAAAACATCATCCAATCCCATGGTAAAATAATTAATGCCGTGAGGCCATAATGCAAAGTAAACATGCCTTCAACAGATTCAAACGACATAAGACTCAAGAATTACAGAATACATTCAAAGGTCTAAGAGCAAGAGCAAGATTTGTAATGAAAAAAGTGAGAAAGATTCTTGGAAACACTACGTATCTGAAATGAATCCATCAACACCAATGGCAGAAGTATGGAGAAAATGCTTATTACAAGGCTTGGAGATATTATATTTTGAAAATATTGCAACAATGGAACATCCAAGGCAATATGTTAGCATTCGTTAAAAATTTTCTTGAAAATAGATTTTTTTGAGATAGAGTAAAGAGAAAAGTATCAAATCTAAAAATCCAAGAAAATGGTACACCACAGAGTTCCATTATTGGCGTAACATTATTTCTCACAGCAATTAACCAGATAATTGAACATGTCGAACTACCAGTGAGAGCACAAACTGATGATCTACTTTTATTTATCAAAGGGAAGAATATTGAAACGATGAGGTCAATACTTCAGCAACACCTACAACAGTTAGAGCTCTGGTTGAATCAACAGGACTCACTTTCTCTTCAGCAAAAATAAGACTGATGTTATTTTCGAAAAAACACATAAGAGACCGACCAACGCTACAACTCTACGGCAAAAATCCTGGAATATGTAGCATATGCTTCTGCAAGCCAGTCGACAATCCGAAAACTCGACGTAAGTCAAAATACAGCACTTCGAATAGCATTAGGAGCTCATAGAACAAGCCCAACAGAAAGCTTATCCTGCAAAGTAAATGAAACCTCTCTGAGGTACCGTAGACAATATATGAGTCTCTCTTATGCTACTTCTATTGCAACCAAACCAACACATTTCACATATAATAATTCTCAAATCGTTTCAAACAAAATTTCACGGGACATTCCACTATTCCAAACCAGAAAACTGTACACACCTCAACAACTTTTGATGCTCTATAAAGCTCAGATCAGACCTTTTTTGGAGTATTGTTCTCATGTATGGAGCTCCACCCCTAAACATACCTTGAAGCTGCTGGATTCCTTCCAGAAAAGAGCCATCCGCCTGATTGGACACGCGAACATAACTTGCAACCTTGATAGTCTGGAACATCGAAGAAAGGTTGGATATTTGTCTCTCTTCTATAGATACTTTCACGGGAAGTGTTCAAGGGACTTGGCACATTTGATGCCACCAAGAGCGGTGCATATCAGAAATACGCGACTGAGTGTGGCTGCTCATCGTTTTGAAGTTCAACTCACTACACCTCGAACTTCGCTGTTTCAAAACTTTTTCATTTGAAGAACTGCGTTCATGTGAAATAAACATCCTGAGAACGTTTTTCACAATGGATTTAATCTCCAGCGATTCAAAGCCAATGTGAATCACTACTTTCGCACAAGCACCGCTCATAGAGCGCCTTGAGGTTTATCCTGTAGTGCTTGTGTTTCTTCTTTGAAAAACATGAAAAAATAGGTCAAGGATAATAACCAAAATAACTCCGTCGGATACGAAAATATACATTAAGGATAGGATCATAGACGAATGGCAGAGGGAATGGCTCCAGACAATTTCTGAACTAAACGAAATAAAGCCATCTGTAAAACCCTGGACACAGCAGTAACTGTAAAACACGTTCTACAAATTTGCCCCAAGTACCAAGAAGCAATAATAGAATTCGGAATACCGAAAGAACTACGAGAAACTCTCAGTGACACTTGTAATATTAAAAATCCCATATCATTCCTGACGACTTTCCATATGTTCCATTTAATTTGAATACGATGATCATGTAATGTCATGTGATGTAACGTAGCGCTATTAACCCTAGTGGTTTATTCGCTCATCTTGAAATTAAAAAAAATAAGATACAAATTGAATAATACTAACAAATAGGAACGAAGGTATCAACAGCGAACTGATATCTGATGGAGCTTTTTAAAATTAGGAACATAGATATTCAATTGGGTATTTTTGAAAAATAAACTAAGGATTGAATCAAGAGACAGAATCCAAGGCCGAATACTATGTGACAAGACAGACCAGAGAACCAATTCTCTCAAGTTTGCATTAATATCTCAGAGATAAACTAATGCGACCTCAAACAGACCAGATAAAACCAAATGCTCGCCTAAGGAATTGTCCTAAAATGGTACTGCCTGAATGTCACACAGCAATCAACTCCAATTCTTCAATCGTGGTCCACTTCCTGACGGTAACAATAATGTCACTGCAGCAACAGGTAGGTCAAGCTTGAAATATGTTGTATGTAATAATGTCTGTAATATCACTCAATTAAGACGATGATTCAATATTAAATGGATAGATCGAATTCAATCCTCTAACTTAAAAATAGGTGGGATGCAGAATTTCTTCCTTGAACGAAAATAACCATAAAAATATTCTACTGTACTTCTAATTTAGGAGATTCGCAATCTTCACATCCCTTTTGAAGTCAACGATGACTAAATGATAGCCTGCATTTGAGAAATTGAAATTTCTAACACCAAAATCACATGCAGTTTAATTATTCCAACAGAAATATATGAGCACATCCATATGCAAATCTGGGTAGAAACAAATATATACTCAACAATATCAACGAATAACGATAATAATTCATGAGAAGTAACGATAATAGAAAAGCCAAAAGGTTAGAACTCAACTGTTCTCGTCAAACACTGGGAAGAAAGAGAGTGTTTCATGAATCCTTCAAACTCGATTCCTGTGAAATCAGAAAATATCGCTATCGAGTTAGTATCTTCAATAATCAACCTACATAGGGTTTTTCCGATTTCTATAGAGAAACATCTAGAAATACTCAATTTGACCAATAGATGTCCCTGGGTTCACTATGAAACAAATGAAAATCAAAGCATGCTTCGGTTCTATAGTGTAACAACTTGAGTTGTTACAGTAAAGATCTGAATGAAATAACCAGTCCGTTATGTTTTGTGATTTATGAAACGTGCTTGTTTGACAAAATAGTAATAGTTAGTGAATTTAATATAAATAATAAGGAAAACAAGTATCGCAGTGAATCTCGTGCCAGTTATTTGTTGCGTTTGGCTAAACAGAGTGCCCAGAAAATGAAAGTGGGTTCAATAAATTATAACATGAATAACCTAACCGCAATTTTCCCTTCTTCATCAACTCAAAACTCTCATGATTTTGAAAAAGATAGTGATGACAGTGTTAATGATGAGAATTATAAGCCACCTAGTTCATCTTCATCATTTAGTGAATACCAAGCAGACATTCTCCCAGAGCAACCAATACAGCCAGCTATAGAAAATGAGTTGGTAAAGGAACAAACGTAAAAAAAATTATTATAAAAAATTGTGAAAACGGGGGCAGAAATATATAGAAAATCAAAAGAAACTTGGGGGAAAGAGTATATAAACGCTGCCAAAAGAAAGTAGAAAAGAGAACAATGAAAGGACCGTGTAACGAAAATTGCAGATTAAAATGTGTTGCTAAGTTTACGGAAGATCAGAGAAAAAACATTTTTGAAACCTATTGGAAACTGGGTTCTATTGACAAACAGCAAAATTTCATTGACGGAAGTATATCCTAAATTAGTCCTACATACAGATATACGAAACCTATAAGCAATCGATCAAAAAACATACAGCTTTCAAGTACAGGAGCAAACTATTCGTGTTTGCAAAACTTTTTTAACAACACGTTAGATATAAATAACAGGACAATTTTTACGACAACTAAATTGCAAGATGAATATGGTTTTTCAAAAACGGACCAACGTGGAAGACACGGAAAACAAAAAAGAGTAAAAGAAACCATCATTGATGGTATTCGGAATCATATAAATTCATTTCCAGGAGTATTATCGGTTGTATGTGGAAAACTGTAATCAAAGTGATGAAGAACATGCTAAGATTTTATTGTAAACCAAAGTTTTGAATATGGAAACGAATAACGCATTTTACAAATCAAGGAAGGACCAGTGTTCATTATGCACAATCTATAAAAATGGCGATGAAAAAGGCAATGAAAAAACTAGGAAAGAATACGAAAAATATTCAGAAGAAAAGGATCTATACAGACAGGAAAAACAAAAAGATACAAAAAATTTTGAGGAAAAAGTGGGTGTATGTTGTTTTGATCTACAGGCAGTCTTGACAACCCCATGTGGGGAAGTTAATAGTTTTTTACAAGGGAAGGCTAGCCACTTACAACTTCACAAATTTTGACACAAAATAGAAACCAGGGTTACGTTATGTTTGGCATGAGGGTTTGGCAAAGAGAGGAGTCAATGAAATTGAAAGCTGTTTATATAGCTTTTTATGTAGTGAAGACTGCCAGAGTAAAAACGCAATTTTTTATTCAGACAACTGTGTTGGGCAGGATAGAAATGAATTTATTTTTGCCCTTTATTTATTTTTTGTACTGAATATTGACCAAGTTGAAACTATTACACATAACATTTCAATAAAAGAAGATACATAAAATGAAGGCGACAGCATTCACGCCGCCGCTATTGAAAACAAAACCGTTTACCCAAATGTGACCCAATATACGTTCCTGCACATTGAGCAAGCATTATAAAATCGGTTAATAAAAATGGAACACCATACAAAGTCAACGGAATTGATACTAGATATTTGTGATTTAAAAGCATTTTTGTGCGGAAATGGGAAAATTTTTTGTAAAAAATACCAAATATGAGAAGGTTGTTTGTAACGATATCAAAATGGACAGGGTAAGAAAAACCTAACCATACATTATATTTTACAAAACTTCATACAAGTCCATTAATGTAAGAAACAATCAAAAGCAGCTTAGAAATAGTACAGAGCAAAAAAAGACTACATTGCTAACGGACTCTAAAAAGGCTCCTTCTATTAATGCTGAAAATTTGAAAGATTTACTAGAACTTTGTGAAAAAAATGCTATCAGGACAGTGTTTTGGCTTTTTTTACGAAGGTTTGACAAAAAATTCTGATAACAATGAGTTGAAGAGGGATGAAGATACTGTAATCAGCGGCTCGGAATCTGAATACATTTTTGTTTCATAAAATCTTCAATTTCAGATTTTGTGTAGAAAAATCATTTATTTTACAAATTTTCCGTTGATTAAAACAATATTCATACTTTCAATCGATCTTCTTCTGGGTATTTTTACCTTCCACAGTCTGAAAAAATATGAAAATTATAATGGAGAACTTTATACTGATATAGCCTCGTGAGGCCTTCTCCCATCGGAATTGGTGAAACATCGGCTGTAGTATCGAAGTCTCATTTTTTTTTAAATATACAGAATAATTGGCATAATTCAGATTCAGAGCCAGACAGCCAGTGAATGGCGAACTGCATGAATTTCAACAAAGCCTCAATTCGGTGCATACAATCTTCATACTGTTACACACATGTGTGAACTTGGTGCCATAGAATGAATAATTCAATTGCGTTATAACTGTATATTATTGGAAAAAGTCAAAAAGATTTGTAGTTATTCGAAATTTGAAAAAATACAAATTATGAAACAACAAAAAAATCAGTTGGCGCTCCGGAGCGACTTGACTGATTCCAGTGGCGGATTGGCTTTTTCATCTACAGAAAAACACGTAAAAACCTGCAGCATCACATCATCATCTTGTTCTGACAATGTTCCCTCTTTCATAGAGCAAAATGTAGGGTATCTCCAGAGGCTCCAATAAATTCAAAATATCACCAGAAAATCATGGTCTAATATTGATTCGAAGGAGAATCCTGCTGATATAGCCTCGTGAGGCCTTCTCCCATCGGAATTGGTGAGACATCGTCTGTAGTACCGAAGTCTCATTTTTTTGAAAAATTTTCAGAATGATTGGCATAATTCAGATTCAGAGCCAGACAGCCAGTGGATGGAGAACTGTATGAATTTCAACAAAGCCTCAATTCTGTACAAACAATCTCTCATACCTACTGAACATCCGAAGGTGGCTAACTGAGTTCGCCGGCAGTCCATTTGCCGTCACTCAAGTATAAAATTTAGACGAAGTTCAAAAGTATTTTACCAAGTCCGCTATTTCAAAATTTCAATATTGAATACTTCTAGTATACAAAACTATGATGGCAGATGACTCTGACAGTCTGAAGATCGTGGCAGACACTTTATCAGGTGTTTAAAGGTGATTGACTATGTTTCGTAGTGAATTCCATCAGTTCGGACTTCCATTGTCTAATATTATATAAAATGATTTGAAATCCCCAAAATAACCAATACAATTGAAAATCGTCTTCTGTTGATGACGCACCCGAAGACGATTGTGGATACTAACAATTGAATCGTCGTGAAGTAACGTGGCTTGAAATATCTTAATTTTCAATTTAATATCTTTTTTTTTAATTGTTCGATTTTTCACTTGTATTTTATTTCACTGTAAATTCATCTCAATTTATTCATTTCCAGCTATTATTTTTATTTTTCGATTATATTGGTTATTTCAGGGATTACAAATCATTTTATATAATAGTAGGCAATGGAAGTCCGAACTGATGAAATTTACTTTATTGGGTGCCAAAAATATTAAGGTTCAGTATAGTTGAGGTTTGAATAGATTACTCATTAAAATATTTGATGCCTACATTTTTAATGGCAGACATTTTCTCCAGTCAGACAGCTGAAACCCATACCTATGCCTTCAGTCCCAGCATACGTTTATTTGCTCTATAAGCCGCCAAAATTTATCATATTGGAAGCTTATAAAGCCTTCAAGCCAAGTCTTTATGAACCTAACCTAGCTATCTGTCTACGGTGGGGACTGATAAGTACCATTTATAATTGTACCTACAAATGACAGATATGTATATACTTACCAATGACAGATATTTTTATACCTACATCGTTCAACATTTTCTTCCGTGCTAATTTCAGTACCCAACAAAAACAGTTCTTGTTTTACTTTTTCCACCTGGACCATTATTGATAACATTGTGAAAACTTTCTCAAAGTGAAAGTTTAGTGCATGATGTATTACATATATTTATTGCAAAAGTACTCCAAAAGTCTGCATGGGTTTTCTCATTAACCGAATAAATTTCTAGTAATTTCATTGCTATTTTGGATGTTTTCTCCTGATGGAGACATTTTCTGCTTCCATGTGCTGGAATTGAGTATCTTATCTGTACCTGAGTTATCTTCTACTTGAACAGAAAAATCTATATTTTTTCTACTTGAGTTGTACAACATTGACATAAATGTCTTCTTCTTTCTGTTTATTATGCTTGTATGCATGATTTACTTGAAGAATTTCAGCAATTTCAAGGCGTTGCCTCATGTATTTCATTCTCAAGAAAGCTTGACTTAAGTAATTACGGTGCCTAACATCAACATTTAAGCTGAGCTGAATTTTTCAGCCGAGCATAGTAAAGCTTGGCTTTGCGTGATATTCGGAGAATACGAGCCATTCAGTTTTTATGCTCTCAAGAACTCAATCTAGCTTTGTGTCTGCGGTGGGGACTGAAAAGTATCACTATAAGTGAATAAGCTATGAATGAGCTTGTTAGCGTATTCACTTTCCAGTAATTCAATTTCTCTTCGATGTTTTTTCAGGTTATGTGCTTCCATGTGCCGTAATTGAGTATCAGAAATGTGGAATATTTTGTATGTACACGAGATCCCTTCTACTTGAACACAAAAAAAATCGATATGTTTTTCAACTTGAATTACTCAATTTTGACCATCTTTCTTTTATTTTTATAGAAAATTCTTTCACTTTTTTTTATTGTGCGTAGTGACTATGATATACTTGAAGAAAATCAGAAACTTCCAGGCATTGCCACTTGTATTTTAGTCTCTAGAGAGCTTGACTTAAGTAATTACGTGCAGATAAACATTTAAACCGAACTTAGTTTTCCAGCCGAGCTGAGTAAAGCTCGACTTTGCATGATATACGTAGAATATCGGTATTAAACTGTCACAAAAAAAGCATTCCCTAAATATATTGAATTTCATGCCAATCCTCCTCCAGCACCGTACTTTGGAGGTATTTGGGAGGCGAAAATTAAACAAGTGGAGAGTCACTCGATTGAGACAATTGAAAAATTACTGAACTCTTGCCCAATAACATCAGCTTTAGAGTTCAATGATATTTTAGTTCTTACTTCCGATCATTTTTTGATTATCTGTTGTTCGTGACTCCGATCTGACGTTAACTACTTCAAACCGTTTATCGCGGAGGCAATCACTACAACGAATCCACCAAGATTTCTGAGGACAAAGGAAGTGTCAGCAAAGAATGTTGCTCAGATGTCTACCGCAGTAGTAGACGAAACGTTCAACCACTACCTACCAGTTCGGATTCTGTTCTTCCTCCCGGTCATGAAAGCCTATATTTTTATACCCATCTTGATGTTTGAAATGATGCTCGCATATAATGTGGTTACTGAAAATATATTCAGATAAGTACCATATTAGTTCTAATCGAATAAATACGTTATTGACATAAGAATTCCAAGTACAGAATGACAGGATTTTACACCATACAATTCAAACTATCTAAGGAGTTCAATTTACACTGTGGCGCGATGAAATAAATTCAAGCGACGTCACAAAATGACGCGATAAGCATAATTAAAAGGGGTTGATATTGCGTTGATTTTGTTTCACGCAGAGAATCACTACGAGGGTTAAGTTCGCATATTGGTTATATGATGTCTTTAGGTAGATTGTTACCTACCTGATAAAAGCAATAACATACGATTGTATCGACCATGTAGTGGTCAATGTTAGTATTGTCGTAAATCTAGATTCAACATTGCTCCCACACGTATTGTTGAGAAATTGATTTTGTTATCAAGTATTGGCACATAAAACTAATTTTAAATCTGATTCAATTACTATTCGAAATTTGTGAACACCCACCGATAGTGTGTGCGGGAAGTAATATAAGAGATGAATTTCGTTGACACAAAAAGTTGAGGTAACACTCTCTTGTCGGTAAGATGAAGGCTCTCCATTTTTTAATCAATGCAATTTTTTTATTGATGGTAAGTTCGTTTAGATAATTTTTATACTAGGGTTGATGATTTGTATTTCTTCATGAATTTTCCAGCATTTATGTGTAAGATCTTCGAGTGCCTTTCATTATCTTGATTGACCTCAACAGACCTCCACAATAATGCTCAACGAAACAATTTGCCAGTTCATTGTATCTATTCTTCTTATTAAATATTGACGTCAAAGTGTATTCTAGGTTATCGCCGTTTTGATGCATTTTCAAAAGTCACATTTTTACATGCAAAACTTTTCATTTGATAATAACATAAATTAAGTTCCTTCTACCTTTATTATATTCTTGAAACCGATTTCACTTCCTTTTCCCTTGTGCAGGTTTTTTCAGTTGCAGACCCAGGAGAGAGATATCAACCTGCCTAGGGACCTATGCGACTGTATTTCAAGCAGAAATCTATGCTATTGAATTGTGTACGGAGAGATTGGTATAATCTTACCTCACACACAAGTCAGTAGAAATTTTCTCGAAAGGTCAAGCGGCGTTGAAAACTATTGACTCCTATCGAGCAACGTCTAAATTGGTAGCAAATTGCCAAAAACAACTCTCCTCAATAAGAAGACTCAGCAAATTATCTATGGTCTGGATTCCTGGCCTGGAAGGCAACGAGACTGCTGACTCCTTCGTAAAGGAGGGTGCAGTAAATAGATTTATCGGACCAGAACCTGTCATTGGAATTGCTCTAGGCTTTGTCAAACAAACATTGAAAACCTGGATGGCTAGAAGTTTTAAAGACTTCTGGCAAAATCTTCTAGGATTGGCTCACTCCAAACCAATCATTCACCCATCGAAGCTTGAAACCAAACAGTTGTTGGAGTATAGTTGGGATAAATTACGTTGTCTAACAGGCCTCTTTATAGGTCACTGCCTTCTGAATCATTATATGCAGAGACTCGGACTCTTGGAAAACAGTGTGTGCTGCCTCTGTTTGGAATATGATGGGACAGCAAAGTATATACTTTGTTGCTGGCCCGCCGTGGACCGAATCAGGTTACCATCTGACCTGAAAGATCACTCACCATACAAACTAATTTGCTTCGTCAAGAAGCTGGGTTTATTTGGTCGAGTTTGAATTGATGTGAGCCGCAATAAACCCTTTTGGGTTGTGGTGAAGAGTCGAATAGACCGCTCACTTCTGACCTAACCTAACATCTTCGCACTTTCTGTTTCCAATGATTCGCCTTGAAGAGACCATGTTTAATTTTTCAGTTTCCCACAACTTCAAACTTAACTCAAAAAAATCTCAAGTAATGTTTTTTGTAGAACAAATGCGATGCAACTTGAGTATCTTTTTCAATTCATATCAATAACAATCCTATCCAGTTCGTGAATGAGAGTTGAAATTTGGGTTTATGGTTAGGTATCGATTTTAGATTCAATATACATATCAAATACATATGCAAAACATCCTGAAATGTACTGCGGCAATTGTTTCCAAATAGGAATTTGCTTTCTGCACCCTTGGAATTGAGGTAATGTGAGAACCTAAAATTGTTAAGGCTATCCTACTGCGACATCATCAACTAACCTGCCCTACTGCGAGCTGATGAATACAAAATAGTTGCATCAGATTCGCATACGGCATCCACAATAATGGTCACATTAGTCCCTCTCTCGGAAACTCTGTCTGATTGTACACAAACCAAATACAAGAAAAAAAATTCATCACTTCTTCTTATGGAGTTTTGGGATCTGGTAAACCTTCTCATTTACGAGAAAAATTGGTTCCACTACCACTTCATTAACGAGAAGTTTCTCCTACAATGCAGCTCAAATATACAATAACTTGCCTTCAGAAATGAAATTTACTACCTTGCAAAACTTCTATGTGAGGAAATGATTCGAGTCTGACAACTAAACGCTTTCTATAAGGTCGTCTGTTTTTGGTAGCGTTCATAATTTCCAAAAATTCAATTTGCTTCAATATAATAGAAATGTTCATTATTGTATTTTATTATTACTTTCATGCTGTGAAACTTGATGTATCATAAGGATCTGTTATTGGACCTTCACTTTTTCCATTATATTTCAAAGACATGCCTGCATATGTGACAAAAAGTCATGTCACGATATTTGCTGATTGTACTATTATTACGGTATCAGACTCAACTTTTGAACAACTTGTTTCCAACATGAAAACAGTTATTGATTAATTCAGCTCCTGGTGTCGAAGGAATAAACTGATTTTAAATACTTCGGAATCGGTGGCTGTGAAATTCTACTAAAAATAGTAATGCCAGAATGTGGTCGAAATTGGTGACATTCAATCGTCTGTAGAAGTCAAGTTCATGGGAACTCATCTTAACGACAACCTGGATTGGAAATAATAAATCAGCCATATGTGTGCAAACCTGAACAAAGCCTTTCATGGTGTACGGTTGATGAAGTCCAGCCTAGATGGAGCTGGCATTACGCAATGGTTCATTCACTCTCATCTTATCTAGAACATCATGTCTTGAGAAAGAGAAAAAGATCCTCGCAGATTTTTTGTGGCTCAAAAAAGAATGTCAAGGTGATATCTGCCGACCCATCTTTATATGAGAAAAGATCCCAAGTTCCACTTCCATTCACATTTCAGATATGTTATTTTCGCTAGATATGGAATAACATGAAATGGTTAGTCTTCCATAGAGAGAGACTTTAGTGAATGGAAGATAGAAACGTGTGACGTAATCAATGCAGAGAAGGATAGAATGAATGTCGAAGAGATTCAAAGTTAGGAACATAGCCCCCTTGGGATTCTGCCTCACACCTCGGGCCTTCACCCTTGAGCCCCCTTGTCGCGTGACTGGTCACGTTGTCATCGCCAGCGGAGAGAAACTACATTAACAAAATTTATCGGTATGAGAATCGAACCAAGTTCGTCAGCGTGGTAGACGTTGTGTCCTTAGCCTCTACACTAGCGTTGGGTATTAATGTCGTCTGTCATAATGGAAGATTTTGTCTACTCTCGGTTTTTTCAGACATCAACGTTTGAGTTTCAAATGAAACACCCTGTATGTTATTAGTTTTTTCAAATATACATACTTTTCTGAATACAATTATATGATATGCATAACATTCGAATAATGGATTGAAACACATGGTTCTGTATGGTGGCCTGCAAGATCATCCGACTCCGCCTTCAAACATCTTCCTGGTTATCGCGGACCGTTATGTTTCTGTTACGAATATGAGGCAATTTCAACTCATTAATGTTATCAATACGATCTCTAACGATGTATTCAGTAACTAACTACCAATAACACTGCAACAGTGCAAGAATTGTTTTTTGTTTCATAATAACTTCCCAGACAAACCGCGAGGACCTGACGACCTCGAATAAGTATTAAGGGATTCATTCGGGTGATCTTGCAGGTCACCCGAATGAACCCTGTCAAAAGAATATGTACCAATCCATTATTCCAATATTAACTATGGGGTATGATTGTATGACGAAAATTATGAAGATTTCAAAATTAATATACCATGTGTTTCAGTCGACAACATGAAGTTGATGTCATTTTCGGAAAATCGAGAAGTAGAAAATACCGCCATTTTGTGAATATATTCATCATTTGAAATTTCGTAAAATAAGCTGAAGGACTATTAGGTTCATAAGTACCTATATCTTTATGGTTTGCAGCTGTCGTTCTAATACAAATGACAACCTCGAGAAAGTAGAACCAGTGCAAGATGAAGATCAACCAAGTCTTTACAACAACATCATTTCTTATCTATTGGAACGATATCTCAGTATATTTTTCTATTCGTGATGCACTGTTTTGGAACCTTTGGTGTAGTAATGAATCATACTGGAGTTTTATCCCAACACCAAACCGTTATTTTTAACACATCGACACGTGTTTCGAACACCAAGTGATCATCTTCGAGAAGGAGATTAAACTGTTTATTTTTTCTCTTGAAGATGATAACTTAGTGATCGGAACACGTCTCGAGTTGTTGGAAATAACGGTTTGGCGTTGAGATAACACTCCAGTAAGATTCATATTTTTCTATAATTGCATCAATATCTGCTAAAAAATACTGTACATAACAAAATGGTTAACGTTATAATGTATTGAATCCCATAGATATGAAAGAGGGCGAAATATTCTTATATTCCCTGCCTTCACTTTTTCCTTTCAACGCCTTATATATTGTTTCAGGTCAACGGTGATGACATCTGCAGAAACTACAACAGTATAGCAAAAATGTGTGGAAGGACTCCCATACTATGTAAGTCACTTAAGTTTGAGCTCTCATTTCTGTCCCGAACATATTGAAAAAATTCAATATACACTATATTTTCCACTCGTTGAATCAAAACTTCAATAAAGAACGGGGTTTATATGTACGGAAGTGCCGAAAGGTCACATATTTTTTTATTTGTTTCATGGAAATTACGACTTCTGAACTCGCAATTTCTACTTCAATCTCGAAATCACGACTTCAAACTCAAAATTTCAACTTCATGATTATGAATTTTCAGTTTATCAGATTCTGGAAGGTGATAAGTTCCAAAAGAGTCAAAAATAAAATAGAAT
>WOGR01005215.1:0-14004 GCA_015342045.1 Leptinotarsa lineolata | reverse complement strand
TCTGGATTTTATGTTAAGCTCCAAAGGGTATTGTGAAATATTCCATTGAATATTTCCTGAGAGATGAGGGTGAGTATATACAGAGGTAGTTTTCGGTTAGATGCATCAGTCATTAGTTGATGAAAAGTTTTCTGAAATAGGGCGAAAGATTGTTTTCTACGATCTCAAGTTTTTTTCATAGAAGGATTTCTTATAAACTTTAGGCTCTTTTTGACAAAAAATTATTGGTTCGAATAAATGAATAAGTAACTCTCCATACGGCCGCAAGTAGTCAGTACAGAATGGTTACCACCATAATAAACAGGGTGTTTCGTATTGTTTCTTTCTGGCAGCATCTTTTTATTTGGAAAAAATAGAGAATTTATCAAGGAATAATTGTGAAGTGAATCAAATGACCTGATATTAAGTTCAGAGGTAGGGTTTCTAGACGCTGCCAATATGTAAAACTTACATTTTTATATTTTGATTTATTATATTATGAGATTGAACGATTTCGTACTGAGAATACACAGATATGACATCTACAAATCAATCGAAATGATAGTTAAAAAGCATATGTTCGAACTGGTCTTACTCACAAGTCGAAGTAAACGATATTGTGCACACTTAAAGTTGTCGGCTTTCTCAAAGGCCTCAAAAACCAATACATGAAAATGCACCGCCTGCCAACTAGTCCACGTGGACTCTAGAATTGTTTGTATTGGATAATTGTTACTAACCGAGTTTATGATTGGCCGAAGAGTCCAAAAATCAAATTTGAAGTCATGTTATGGTGACAAATACAAATCGAGGAATGCGAGTATGGTTATAGTCGTCGTCTCATCAATGTTCAGTTCAGGAACTGATTGCGATTTGAGTGTTGAAATTCAATATTGGTGCAGTTATAAATACTTGTTTTTGTTATCTGTTCAAAATGCTGCGTCCTTGGACAAGTACTAATAGTGATGGTGAACAATGCGAAGATACCAGTGATTGAGGATTGGATGCATTTGAATATTGAAACGCAGAGAGTATGTTTCAATGTATATAAGAATCTTCATCTCAAATTCGATTTCGAGGAAAACAAACTATCAGATTTGACCAAAATTCCTTTCTCAACTGTACGTGAAATAGTCAAAAACAAAGCTTATGAATGCAAGACGCGATGTGATATAGGATTACCAAAACCTTTAGATGTTTATATAATAAAATCATTGAAAAAAAACAATATACGACTGTTACAAAAGCAATGAGATTCCTACAATTGAAATCATAAGGACGAAATTGAATACTTCCGGCCATAACGTGAGCTGCTGTAACAAAACTCTTCAGAACTGGATAAAGACTCTAGGATTTAGATTTAAAATAATAAACAAGTGTCACGCAGTTATGGAAAGCAGACGAATAGTGGAATTGCTTTACGAATATTTAGAACAAATAACTAAATATAGACAAGAACAACGGCAAGATCAGAAACATGAAGCTACGTCCTGGAGACATATTATTGAGCTTCGACGTGGTCTCCCTATTCACGATGGTACCGACCAAAGAAACGATACAGCTCGTTAGCTAAATATTCCCAATCGATAGAACCGTCCTCTTCGCAAACTGCTTATCATCAATCTATTTTCAGTGAGATGGAGTATATTACTAACAAACGGACGGTACTGCAATGGGCAGCGGCAGTGGCAAACTTTCATATGGAAAAATTCGAACAGCGGGCCTTAGAGCAAACGGCCGTGAAACCATATTGCTGGTTACGTTATGTTGATGACACGTTCGTGGTATGGCAAGATGATGAAGAGACACTAACAGATTTTCTACTACTGTCTACTGCTATCTGCCGCAGCAGTAGACGAAACGTCAGGTATAAACACCTGCAGATCACGGCCAAAAAATCCGGACAATGGCCTTCATACACTGATTGATAGTTTATTGAAATTAACCTACCTAGATTTGAAAGTGGACGACTTATATAATTACTGAAAACCAAATTTTTGATAACTGTTGGTAATTTCTATTACAGTATTTTCAGAAATGAATCTTTTTCAAGACACTTTCGTCAAGTACGCATAGAACAGCCTATTATTCTGATCAAACACTCCGTGAACTTTACATAAGCTTATTTTCAGTTGTTCCTAATTAAGTCTCAACTAACCTAAATTAAATGCAAACATTTTTCATTCAGCAGCAACATAATTTAAGACGCCAGAGTTTTATTGTTCCATTAGATGAGTCCATGCGACCGGCTTTGGGAATACCTCACGATAATCTTTCGAGCAAACCTCTATTCAGAAATCTCTTCAACGTATAATTAAAACACCATTTCAGGAAGATGTGGGTTGATGGATTCATTCTAAGGGATGGATTCTAAGAAAATGAATTTCAAAATTTTCGAATTCCAGAATCGGCAACATTGATTTCTCTCAAAGAATATTGACTTGATGATTCGTAATTATTTTAATAATATTCAAATACTATGGATATGTTAGATTTCTTCGCGAAACTTGCTCATTCAAAAATCGTGAGAAATCAGCAATGGGATGGATATTAATCAAACCTTTGTTCTGGACTTCATTGTTTTATGTTCTTAGTTTAGGAAAATACAGTGCCGCATGAACTCAAGTTCACGAAAAAAGGCTACAGTAATGAATAAAATTCTACACTATCTATGGTTCGATTGTTATTGATCCCACCTTACCCGAGTTCGAAATGTTTCGTATTATGTTGCCAACATGTTCCACTTCTGGGATGAAGAAAAAAATAGTGCGAACTTTACTTCATTCAAACAATGTATCTCACATCGATTTTCCATTGAAAGTTTTAGATGAAAGAGTGAAGTTATTAAAATATTTTATATGTTTTCGATATCAATGTATCGACATTTCTGAAATATTCTCCAATATCCAGAGTTTCCAGCAAGAGCGTAGCATAACAAAGTTAGGTTTTTAAAATTGATGCCATATATTGCTTACAATACTCGTGTTCCGACAGAGAATAACTTTCAACCGAGCAGTTCAGAAGTTATTCCAAAAATAATGTCGGAAAATTAGTACATTTATCCACAATCATCTTCAGTGAGAATTGAAGATGTTATAAATCACCAAATAATAAAATAATGTAAACTCTCACTGCCAGGAAAAACTTAACAAAAGTTATTTCCCGGTTCATTTTGGCCGTTGTCTGCTGGTTTTTATGCCTGACGTTTCGTCTACTTCTGCGGTAGACATTATCAAAGGCAATGTGATAACTCGCAGTGCCCGAGTTGGTACTCGAATATTTTCCATCGTTTCAACAGCATTAACTACGATGCTGGTATTTGACTTTGGTTTTATATCATTATCAGTGGACGTGGCTTGGTTTTTCTCAATTGGATAACCTGACCTCGTACCTGTAAGGACAGGTAGCCAGATTTCATTAATGTTCATTACCTCTTCCTTTCCATTGAAATTATTCCTGTGTTTTTGGATTTCAATTGCCTCTATATATGTATAATCTTTGATAGTCATTTCAAGTTTTATCGATATTACTGTATCTTTTAATGAAATTATGTGAGGCCCTTCATTGTTAATAGCATGTTCGGCTACAGCTGCGACCGTTACTACAATGCCTAGGATATTATCTACCGCCGTAGTAGACGAAATGTCAAGCACAAAAATCTGCTATTCACGGCCAAAAAACCCAAAATAGCTTTCACACATCAAATGATTATCTGACCAAAAACTATTTTTATGATACTGGTGAACCAAAACTCACAAATCATTCTTTCTTGATACGACGATATCGCGGCACACTTTCATTTGGCAAAATTTTTTGGAAGTGGTGATTATTCGAAATCACTCAATAGCACAGAGGTACTCAACAAAAATTATGCCTAAATTTGTAGTTCATCTCCTGAAGACGCCAGCTTGGTCGGTGAAACGGGCATCGAGTAGAGTATTACGGTCCTGATATTTGGGAAAAAAACCTGTTTTGAAGTTGCCAGTTTCATCTTTCATCTTTGAAGCGTATTTATTTTCACCTGCGGAATGAATGATATGCGTAAATTTTATATATTTCACTATGGTGTTAGGAATCACACGTTAAAAGTGAGACCTCGTTAGTCTTCAACTCGTACAAGTTCCTAAACTTCCTAGAGTTGTCGTTCATATGGGGGCGACAGCTGAATAACGGAAAAACAGTTTTTTTTCAAACAGATATTAATGCTTGTTAGGCATACGTATTCAAATAACTACCCAACAAACAGAAACGAACCTCTTACCAGAAACCACTATTCCGACTCATCAAGGTCTCATCAATTGTACTAGGCTAAACCTCAATGCATTGCTGAATTTCAAAAGCCTGTGTAAGTAAAGATGACGCCATTTTTCTTCACGAAGATGCCATTTATGGAACCGACCAAAAACTCCAATCCACGAATATCAAAAGGTGGTCTTCTGCAAACCCAAGCTTCGACATCTACTGCCGAAAGACATTCGTCATTTTTTCCACTGCAGTTTCACTGCAAGGCAACTAGATGGAAGCACAGCCCAAAAATTAAGCAACCGTGATCCGATAATAGACAGCGCTGTTTCGTACTGTCAATGCCTCAGCAGTGGTTCTAAGCTGAACCTCGAATGCACTACTGGATTAATCTTTAAGTGAAGGCGCTTTCGACATATCTGTTCATATTCAGAAGATGAAACACAAAAGTTTCGCCTCATTTTCCAAAATATCCATTCGTCTTCGCTTTCTTTTCTTTGTTCCCTTCTCTCTATCTGATTTCATGCGCTGCTGCTCATTCGACTGAACTCCCCCTGTCCATAGTGAACCGAAGCTTTGTCCAGGGGCGTAACTGTCTTGTTTGCCACTGATGCTGCTACTGCCCAAGCTACCACCCTAAGTTTTTTCGTTAATTTCTTATTAAAAAAAATTAATACTTTAATTTTTTACTGGTTGTCTTCTCCTCGGAAGGCCTTCGGATAAAAATAACACATTATCGAACTGACGACCTCGTCGACATCCAGCCTGGTTACTGGCGTAGAAGGCCACCATTTCTCTCAATTCTTTTTGATTTCATTTTATAATACACCTCTCTTTTGGCCTCCACTTCGACCACGATATCCACATGCCATCTCTGAGGACGGTCGTTATCGGTACAACCATCCCCTGTCGGGATCGGAGAGAAAGTCCTTTTTCCTCTTCCTTTTTTGTTCGAATTTGATCGTAAGCTATTTTGTTTAACGGAAGAGTAATCTCTGCCTTGATTTATCATGTTCATATGTGAAGGTTACCGAAAAAAGGTACATAGTGTGTCAAATATTGAGTTTCTACTTAACTTGAAATCATGCTCTTTCTCTTGAGCTTCGTCAAACTCGCGAAAACTATTTTTCAAACCTTTATGGTATGCTCAGAACCATTCGCTGGTAAAAAGGTACATAAAGAGTCATTTTGGAAATACACTACAATTTACAACAGGAAACATTTTTTTAATAAGTTTCATCTCTGCAGTGTCTCAATTTGAAATTAAAATATTTTTTGGTGGATATTATCATAATCTAGTAGAAAATTTTAACGAAAATGTTTTCCTTAATGGTGAAAACTCTTAAAAATTATTGATCAAAAAATGATTAGCATTTTTTCAAAAATAACGAAGTTCCAAAAAAGACAGTAATAAATCATTCAGACACAATAAGTTTCCCCCAAGAATAACAAAAGTATCGCAAACTAAAATCAAAAATTTTTGATTTTTTTTTCTCAATTTGGTTTATTTTAGTCCTTGGGCAACGAATCCTTCATCGAAAACCTCTTCATTCTTTTCAAAATCGCCACTCGTGTTGATTTCAATGAAATGAAATTCATGAAAATTAATAATTCACGAATAAATTCTAATGAAACCGACTGTAAAGATTTATGATGATGAGATAGAAAACCCAGAAATGGAAAGGTTACTTTAGACAAAGTTACCTCAATCAGCTGCATTCTAGCCCAATCACAGACTCAGTAACTGAAGCTACCGCCACACTACAACGAGAATAAACATCGAAAATTGAGGGAATGACGTCACAGATACCCAGACCAACGATATCAAGACCTTACACCCCACTGAAGGCGTGTACATAGTAGTGATACACTGTGAAACTTTGAACACGTTTTTCTTGAAAACATGTTTTCATCACTATCTACCTTTTTTCGGCGAACACCACATATGTTGAATTCTGTCATTTGTTCTGTAAGATCAGTACTCTCTATACTTAGTAACCTTCAAATTTTTTTTTCCTGAAAAATAGATAGATACTGGAAACAAACTTATCATTTATACAAAGGGTATAAAAAATTAGAAAACATTGTATACGAGTGGATCTTACTGAAAAAACACGTCAACACCTTCAACCTCCCCTGTTCATGTATCTTTAACTGAACCAAAATCCCGTATCGAGTGTTAGCACATCCCCTATCCGCCATATTTATCCAGCCAGTTAAGGGTCACAGGTGGACCGTATAGGCAACTCCCGAAGAAACTGCGTCTAGTAACTACCTACCTTTTTTTATGTAGATTTTTCGGCCACGTGTGCACTTTTACAAGAGGTCTGAGCTTTTTCTGAGTATCCCGGACGTGCCAGATGTATTTCTCGTATAGCTCTCCTCATTTTTTATTCATGATTTGTGCCTACCTAAGTATAAATCAATTTGTGGAATGGAATTTTTATAAGAATGGACACATTTTCGAGAGATTTGCATTGGCAGGGATTTGGAACCGATAGGATTTGATACATCTGGTTGTCGAGCTATTGGAAATCCTTTTTTTACATTTGGCGTTCCCGGATATTCGCGATGAATATCAAATTATTGGGTTTATTCGGTGATTGGGGATATGGGTCGTGAAATTCAGTGGAGAACGTTCTTTTCAAAGATTTCTCGGATATTTCGTGTGAATGTATCAGCAGTGGAGAGTACATACCTGATATTGTTACGACCGATCACCAATGTTGAGTTCATGCATGATTTCTTTCAAATTGATATTATCAAAAAACGTATTTGATTTGTTTGTATGTTCGTAATGGATGAACTTAGAAACTACTTGTAGAATCTTCCACATGTAAAAATCTACAATATTAGCGAACAACATAGATTGTATTTATTGTATTATCGATAATATAGAAAATAATGTATGTACCACATGCTTATAGTAGGTACTCATCATTTTCCACAAAAAAGTCTGCGAGACTGTATAGATGTGTCATATAACCTCTCTTCGAATTCATGAAAACGCAGGTGGAGAAGATGAGGACATTCGAATATTGATATTGATTTTGATTCAACTGAATCGTTTCACAATAAGGATTGAATATATATTCCTCTACAAATTATACGAATAGAACCTTTCGTTCAAAAGTTACGACGGATATAAAAAGCTATGGACTTGTACAAACTGAATTGCACCTGTGTGAAACTTGATCACGGATCACTACTGAAAATGAATAATTATACTCATCGGAATTCAAAAATCGTAGTTCAGTCATAATCTGTAGTTATCGCATTTATTTCACTCGTTCATTCATATGACAAAATTGGTCCATACTTGATGAAAATCCATAATATATTTATTCAAGTAACACTCCATTGTGAAATTATCACTAAATAGTTCACAAAACCGCATCACGTGTTTCGCTATATAATAGCTTTTACAGACGTGTTCATACATATTTTGTATTATTTGAGTACCCGTTATGCACATATCGGTCGCGTGTTCACATCAGTTTGAGTTCTAGTTTAAACTTTTCTGTAGCTCGACGTTGTCTCGTTTGAATTTATAAACCACATCCAAATGTTCGTATTTGTAAGCTGTAAAGTAAGGCATGAAATGTTGTCAGACTTGTGCCATTGGCGGTTCGTCCAATAGCGCTAAAAACTTTGCCAAGGGCGTAACAAAGAATAATTTTTGTATTTTTCTTTTTTGTAATTATTTCTTCATCACAAATTGTGATTGGGAAAATAAATCTGAAAATATTTCACCCAAACAGGTGGTATGGTATTGCGGAAAACGATTAGTTTCTATCCAAACGATCCAATTGTTGATGATTCAGGGACCTAATTCTGATGAGTCAGCATATTCTGCTTATCTCCACTGATAGCATGTTACGAGTGGCTTTCTCAGTTGTTCAACCAATTTAACTGCAAACTGGGGAGGAGATAGCGAAAAAAAAATTCACGAAAAAATCCTTTAACCACCAGATCCTTCCAAGGCTCCAACATCTTGAGTGATCATCAATATGACTTTCGGAGACAAAGATCAACAGGCGAGCTTTTATCGTATGTCACTCATATTTGGAATAATACAATCAAGGAACATGGAAAGTGAAGAGCGGTTGCACGTGATATTTCTATGAAGCATAAGGGTTTGCTGGCCAAATTTTGGTGCAATGGCTTGTCGGATAATTTTGTATATGCCCCTTCAACTTCCTGAAAAAATGTTTTCTGCAAGTGGCCGTCGATAGATATTCATCGAATACTTTTACCATCAACGCTGGTGTTCCCCAGGGATCAATATTGTCTTTAAGCCTTTTTTTATTGTGAATCAACGACTTATTGGAGAAAACAAAATATTGTTTTGCTGACGACAGCACACTTGTCATTCCATTTGGATTCCAGGACATTGGCTGCACATCTTCACCGGCAACAGGAGATTGCATATCTTAAGGAGGATCTAGGTGTGATTTCGAATTGGAGTAAAAGTTACTAGGTTCAACTTTATGCTACAAAAACCGAAGCATCAGTTTTCTACAAATAGATAAATGTTTCTGAACCGGATATAATAATGTCAAAACAGACGAATCCGCTTTCTGCTTTGATGAGTTTCTTGGGTGTTGAAGAAGACATCAATATATCTTGGCACAATCATGTCTCTATAATTGTGAAGGCTGCTCCTCGAAAGCTTGAAACACGATTCCGAACCAAAAAACTGTACACATCTGCAACTTTTGATGCTTCATAAAGCTCGAATCAGACCTTCTTTGGGGTATTGTTGTCGTGTATAAAGCTCCGCCCCTCAGCATACACTGAAGCTGCTGGATTCCGTTTAGAAAAGAGCCATTTGCGTGATTCGAGACACCAACATCACTTCAACCTTGATAATCTGGAACATCGAAGAAAGGTCGGATATTTGTCTCTCTTTCATAGATACTTTTAAGGAAGGTGTTCAATTGACTTGGCACTTTTGATTCCACCAAAAACGGTACATATCAGAAATACGTGGCTGACTGTGGCTGCTCATCGCTTTGAGGTGTCAGTACACCTCGCATTCCACTGTTTGGAAACTCTTTCATTTAGAGAACTACGTTCATGTGGAGTGAACTTCTTGAGAACGTTTTTCCAAATGCATCAATCTCCCGTGATTCCAACGTGATCGCTACTTTCGCCTCATAGCACCTCAAAGAGTTTCCTGTAGGTCTTGTGTTTTGATCCTCAAAAAAAAACAATCCCTGAGCTCTTCAGTGGTGTAGGTTCTATACCTCGGGTGTATTTCACATCGCAAAGCTCGCATTATTGCCATATACTCTCTTTTTCCTACACCTGTACCAAAGTTGAAGTCAGCTCATACGTTGACTCAAATTTTCTGGTAGTATTGTGATCGTCATCAAATGGAAAATAGTCGGCATGGCTTAACCACCTAGTCGTTGTCTCTAATCTGAGGAATTTAGTTTTGACAGCCACCGCCATGCAATTCAGGAACCAATCATTGAGTCTACTGAGCTCAATAGAATCATGCCTAGCATCAATTCTAGAGTTGAGTTTTCTCTACCAAGTGCGCCTGTGTAACCAATCCGGCTTTACACATGTTGCTCGTTTAAGTGTTGACGCAAAGATTATAGTGAGTTTGTCAAAGTTTCTTTTGACTGTGTCTATTCAGACAGACATTTACGCGCTATGATTTCGTGTATACGTAACTATAGAAATATGCTATCAATTTCTCTACGTTTGAGTTATCAGAAGTCACACTCAAACTCATTCAGAAAATCAAAATGAACAGTTGGCATGATACTCACCAGTAACTTTCAACTCTAGAAAAATACTTGTAGTAGGATGAGTCGAAACCTGGCACTCGTAAAGTCCAGCATCATCTGGCCTGACATGCTGGATAACCAAGCCCCAGTTTTGGAGATGCCTCGCATGCTCAACGAGAAATCTTTGATCTGCAATATAAGTTGTAACTCCAACTGTCAGGATTGTAGGGGGTGAATCTTCCTTTCGGATCCAAGATACCTAGAACAATACATACCGTGGGTAAAATAAAATAGAATTCCAGTACCATGGCTCCGATAATAGTGGTAGAAGTATTTCTTTATTTTTCCAGGTTTATACAAATAAACATAGAAATGCGTCAGATACGTCATAAAAAACACGCATTACAAAAGTTCTTATGATAGAATAACATTAAAATAAATAACAATAAAAGAAGAAGAAAAAGTGAATTGTACACACATAAAGATTGAAATGCATATTGAAAACTACATTGGATATAATAAAAGTATGCTGTGGATATGGATCAATTAGTATAAGTTGAAGTACTCCTTAGTAGAATAAAATAGATTTTTGAGTAAAAACAATTTTGCCTCATTTTTGAATGAATTCAGACTTGTGAGGTTTTCAATGTCGATAGGAAGATTATCATATAATTTTATTGATATGATGTGAGGACCTCTTAAAACAATAGATGAGTGATGAAGTGGAATCGAGGTCATCTGATTTTCGCGAAGATTATATCCTGTAGCTCGACACCAGGTCTTCTCTGCTTGTGAAGTTTTCATCGTGTGACTTCACATAAGATTCACAGTTGAGTATATATAATGAGATGACTGTTAGAATTATGAGATTTGAGAATAAATGCCTACATGAGTCTCTGGGACCCTTGAAAGTCATAACTCTTAGAATTTTCTTTTAGAGAACTAATCATTATTATAACAATTTCCATAACAATGGAAACTCACACCTCACTTTGGTTCATCACATAGTGATGACCCAATATCCCTAGAAATTTAATGACTTCTTTTTGTTCTATTGTAGCATGGTCGTACCTTACTAGAACACAATAATCGATATTTTTATGGAGTGATTACAATGCTTTATTTGAAACAAGGCCATTTCTACAGCAGTAGGATTTGATATTGTTAATCGAATTTTTGGCTTTTTCTGAGTGTACAATGATATCATCAGCGTGCACACCAAAACAGGTGTCGTCAGCAAATTGGACAGTAAGATTATTTTTGTTTATAGTGCAGAGATCATTGACGAATAAAATAAATAATGTTGGTCCCAGAACACTTCCCTGGGGGAAACCAGTGGTGATAACAAGAGGATCAGAATAATGCTCATTTGCATTTACATACAATTCAACACGTTGTGTTCTGTTTTGGAGCCTCGCACACCTTGGTTGTATAGCTTACTACTGAGAAGTATATCATGATCAACCGTGTCGAATGCCCTAGTAAGATCAAAGCATATGTTCAAGGTTTTATTACCAGTGTCGATATCGTTAAGAATATAATTATACAAGGAGAGAAATCCGTCCTCAGTAGCTAACCCTTGTTGAAAACCAAATCAATACTTACTGAGAACTTCATACCTGTGCATGAAGTCAGTTAGAGGTCTGTTGTTTGCTATTTCCTGAGCTTCAGAGAAAGAGCTATGCCTCTGTAATTATTGACGGTTTTTTTGTTTCTTTTTTTATGAATGGGCACCAGAGCAGCATCTTTTAGCGCTGAAGGAAAAATACCCTCAACGAAAGACGAGTTGATCAGATTTGTGAGGGGTGTTAAGATGTCATCTGCAAATTCATATAAAAGGAAGCATGAAACTTCATCAAGACCCCAAGAGTGTTTTTGAGCACTCAGCTCTACTTCATCAATAAGACTTAAGAAAAGAGACTTTATTTTGATATCATTGTGAGGCTCTCCAATTGGATGGCCATGTTTCACCAGGTCTTTTGAAGAGTTTACAAGTGAATCATTAAAGTTTTGAGCTATTTCTTTAGGTTCTATAATGAGTTGATCATCACCATTGATAATTTCATTTTTTTTGCAGCTTTGTGTGTTTTTTGCCAGGGTTCTCATTAATTATTGACCTATTGACCACGCAACTTTTGATTTATTGTGAGCTGATGCGAGCCTGTTTCCGTAATACTCTTTCTTTGCTTGGGTTGAAGTTTTTGAATCCAACTATCATCAGGGCATTTAGTGAAATTATTATCATCATTATTATATCAAATCATTCGTATAACAATCATTGAAAACGGAATACACTGTTACCCTCAAGCATCGGAGTAATAAATCATTCTCAAGTAGCTGTTTTATAGGCGTATATGAATGAGTCGGTTGGAAAGTGAAAAAAATTTCCGTTTCGCCGTCCATCGCGTGAAGAAAGAGAATCCCACTGAGTCTAATAGCCTCAACAACTGAAAAACCCTCACCAATGTGGTTGAATTTATTCTTTGAACCGTTTTAGGACCAAATTCAGACCATTATCGTTCCTCTACCTTGATCCTAACTCACACATAGTCCTCAAGCAGGTTCTGTAAAATCCTATATTACGAGTAGATCACGTATCAGATATCAAATTTTTCTGTCCGCCTTGATTCCGTGGTACAATTCCACGAGAAAATTCAACTCAATTTCAACATCATCAAAATATGTTTTCAATTATGAGATGCATTCAGTACATCATATTTCAATTTTCTCCACAGTTTCTCTCTCAGAGTTTATTTTAAACCTCATAGACCATCCTAATAATATTCTCCAGAGTGCGATCGTTTTTTTTTTCGAATTATTTTCCCCGTTTCACCGAAACAGACTTTTCATAATGCTTTTTCATGGTGAACAAAAGCGCATCGCATTTTCTCTCTTTCACAAGCTTCTTTTCCAGCTCAAACAGAACAAAAACCGACAGTTGAGTAAATGAGAACTGAAATCGATATATTTGTAAGTTTGTTGACGAAATACATAAAAGGCTGAAGACAAAAGGAGTTTCAACTCATTTTCACAAGGACTCTTGGAGTTTTTACAGGGAGAATATCGAGTTCAAAAGACGTTTAGAAGTAAGGAATAAAAAAAATTCCGGACACAACATAACTTTCTTGTATATTATCCTGTGAAAGAGTTCGAAATGAGTAAATTGCATTGTTTGATTGTTCAAACTGAGAACTGATTTTCCACGCAATAATAATGATGATAATAACTGATAGTATTTCTTGAAAATTTGCTTACGAAATTCTAGATTGTGCATCATAGGAATACAGAGTATTATCGAAAATTGCCGTATTTAGGAAAGTATAGCCGCTTAGGACAAAAAATAATTGATAATAATCTACTGATCTGCAGCTCTGGTTATACCAAACGGTTGCGACAACTTTTTCGATTTTAAATGAGACATTTGAAAATCTTTAATATTTTTGAATTTTTTCTCAATCTTCATGAAAATTTATCAAATCCAATCTACAGTGTGACCCATTTTAAACGGAAACAGCCCCCTAAAATTTGAAGCTGTAAATCGATTTTAATAATTTTTTTCAAATGTAAAGTACTAAAAGGTCTACCTTGAGACAAAAATTTGAAATGTTTATTGAAGTTTCAGGGCATACTACGATATTTTTTCTCAGTCGAATATCGCGATTTTTCATTAGCGATTTTTTTATTGAGAAAATCACTACGCCACTGTATTCAGAGTGCCTCTAAATGAGTGTGACCAAAATTTCGTGGAAAAATATCCATCATCAACAAAGTTATGACAACTCAAAAATTCGAAAACTCACACAGCCAACAGTCACAATATATCATTTTTTTTATGAGATCAACAATAAAGTGCCGCCAGATAAAAAAAAACAAATAGCGTAAATATTTTCAATGAAAATAACGGAATTACATTCACACAATTCAACTAACAATGAAGCAAAAAAATTTAATAAACGTAACTAATAACTAATTATTGAAATGTTTCGATTCAGTGCAACAATTAATTCTAACTCATATTCTAGTAGCCTCTACTAATCCACCA
>WOGR01005214.1:757-14005 GCA_015342045.1 Leptinotarsa lineolata | reverse complement strand
TAACGTGGTTTGAAATCGCTTAATTTTTAATTATACTAATTTATTTTTATTTTATTTGTTCAATTTTTTTCACTCGTATTTTATTCCACTGTGAATTCTTCTCAGGTTTTTTTGCTTAATATATTTGCCATTTTTAGCTATTCTTTTAATTTTCGATTAAATTGTTCATTTCAGGGATTTCAAATCATTTTATATAATATTAGACAATGGAATTCCGAACTGATGGAATTCACTACAAAACATTGTCATTCACCTTAAAACAAATGTATCGCATGTTGTTAATTAAATAAATTCAATACAGATCCGAACCAAAGACATTTGGATAAGGGTCTAAATCACCTGAAAACCAACTATGAATGACATTGTTCATTAAATTCAGCTTGTGAAGTTATTTCAAAAATAGTCATGAAATATGCAGGTCCGTATTTAAAAAATGAGGTCGAGGGTGGCCTAGAGAGTATGAAACGTTGGATTCGAAATCTGATTACGTCAAATTGAGGAAAATTACCTTTCAAATAAAAAATGTCTGCAAAATTTTTTGATAATATTTGAAATAACGTGGAAAAATAAGAAAATGCCAAATGACAGAATTTACTTTTCTTATTATATCTCAATAACCGGTCCTGATATTCTTGATTCGTTTGAACCACTTGACAGTACTTTCATGAATGCAACTTGCAATCCCATTGAAAAACTGGCCACCCTGTATATAAGCTTTGTAGAAAAAATATATTTCTGAAAATTAACCCCAATGTCTGACCTAAAATGACATCAATTTATCGAATTGTTTTCAATATTACCAGACCTACAGCAATTATGGCAAAAGTATGCTGCATTCTTCGTAGATCTTATTGTATACCTTCCAGAAGGTATACAGTTCATTAGTGAATGTTTCCAACTGTAGCATTTTTGTTTTCTCTGCTTATCGTCCGACCTATACTAGGAATCGCACTAGAAATAGATGAGACCTCATTAATCATTAACTTACACTTAAGTTTCGACTTCTGGAGGTTTTTGTTCGTGAGGGGGCGACATCTGGTGAACAGAAATATTTCAAACACATTTGCAGCGGTTGCTAAGAGTTGGAATTCCAGGTTTTCCCCACAATTTTTTTACTATGATACATAGTTGCGAAAAAAAACTTGTAACTTACGTGTATACAATTGGTGATATTATTTTTTTGAACTATATCTTCTGCCGTTTAGAATATTCCTGATTAGAAATATTTTGGGAAAAATGCCAGATTTTTTTTTACAAGTTACAAATTGTATGCATAGGATTTTTTCGAATTTTAGACACGAAATACATTCAGATATACTGAATTTTGATTATAAAAATTTTATTGAAACATTTTTTCGAAGCAACCAAAAGAGTCCAATTTGTCAAAGACTATAGAAATAGAATGATCGATATCATTAAAATTTGACAGTATAACAAAATACTGAATAAATCCTAGAAAATTATATAAAAACAGTTTCAAGTATTCCAATCTACCCTCTGACACATAATTTTCCTAAACTATAATGATTCAGGTAATCAGGTAAATTCATTTTAGTATCTGTCATTAAAAAACATCTAGTGTCACAGACTGACTATTAATTCCAAATCGAATTGAAACCCTGAAGTTCCAACACTGTGAAATAATGACATAACATAAGAGACGACAAATGAATATGAAAAATATTTATACATCAATCCGAAGATTAGAGAACATCTATTTGGGCGAGTTTATTCATAATTGATAATATAGGAATCCCTAGAGTAATGAGTCAGATCGACAATGCCAGTATACAGGGGTAAGCTGAGGACCTGGTCACCAACATCATCCCGAAAAGATGGGGTGTGAAATAAATATAGTTTGAGTATGAAAATATGACAGTTGTTAGCTGGGTATCTATATTTTACATCAGATAACTTCAACCTGATCTTGTTTATCTCACGTATTGAGAACACAAAAATAAATTCATCACTTTGAAACGATGGGTTATGAAACCATGCTGATATTTGCAAATAAGACACTAGTGGTCACGTAGATATATTTGTACAAAAACCTGTAAAAACTATTACAGCGAACAATATTGTTTGAATGGATGTCGTGAAACCCAGTGTTTTCTAGAGTAGAAAGAAATGAAATGAAAGTTGTACCACCAATCAACAACAACAGTCAACAACAACAGTCAACAACATCAAATTCTTCTCTTTACAAAAGAAAGCATCGCTCAGCTTCAACAAATTTATTTCAAATCCACCGAACAGCTCTGTTCAGAAACAACTCTCAAACGATTAATTGAAAAGAACAACCCCGAAAGCGACGAAACACCGATTCTAATCCTCCTCAACTCAAATAGTAGTTTTTCCACGTAAAATGAAAAAACATATGGGATTATACGTTTCACCCTCTCTTTGACGAAGAGGATGAAATACAAACGTTTTCACCCCATTTACGTTCGCTTTTTTGTCATTTTTGTGGAGTAACAACACTTATGTCTATGCGATATGCGTCGCACACAGGGACAATAAAAGGGGAATTTCACTGGTTCCAGAATTTAATCCGACTATATTTCAATCTTGTTTCTGCTCCCGTTTAATGGTTTTTTGAAGGCTGGCTTGGCACTATATATTCTGCATTGAGTGTGTCTACTGACACGCTGGAAATGTATACGTGAAAAAATGTTTCGATTTTTTGTGGTTCTTCCTGGAGATTCTCATCTTCCACAATAAAAAAACGTGAAAACTGTAATAGAGAACTCGATACAAGTGAAGTAAGATGAAACATTTTGGTTCAACCCGATAAGTTACTGCATAAATATTTTTTTTTAGAAAGAGAAATGCGCTATTCACCAGTAACTTGTCACCTGAATAAGCAATTACATAGTAGTATTATTGTGGTTTTGTCCACTATTTAATGAAAATCAGTGACAAAATGATAAGACAATAGATACAAAAATCTATTGAGAGTCAAATGCAGATACACTATATGTCACATCAGCTTGTCCACGAGAAAGGTTACCATTTTTACCTGAAGGACGTGCTATTGATTATATGAGGGCTAGAAATTTGAAAGTTCTAGACTAGTCTGTCCAGAACATTTGAGAGTGTTCGAGAGCATTCCACAACATACAAAAATATTCTGGATTTTGTGGAATGTTCGAAATTGGTATAGAATATTCGGGAACATTCTGGAACATCCAAGATCATTGTGGAATGATCAAGATACTTGGTAGCATCTAGTCTTTATCCAAGGAGAAAGGGGTGAAAGCTTCGCCCTCAAGAAATTTCTAAAACAGCCCATAACATTGGAGAGTATTTGAGGTCATTCCACAATATTCCAGAACATGCTGAAATGTTTGGGAATAGTCAGAAATGTCGGGGAACATTCTCAAAAATCCCAGGTCATTGTAATTAGATAAACAAGAGTGGTATTTCACAGAGCAAAAAAGCAAAAAAAACAAATGTTGAGAAAAGTGGAAACAGAAAAGTCAAAAGTTATGATTTAAAAACATGCTATAAAAACTGAGATCGAAAAATAACAGACCAACTGGTAGACTCAGGGAAAAAATAATAGAATATGAATCGATAAACATCGAGAAAATATAAAAAAAGGCTTTAACACAATTTTAAATAAAAAGGATGAAGAAGGAAAGAGGAACAGGTGAAGAGAAAAAGAGATGGACGAAGAAGAAACAACATATTCCACTGGGAAAATATGACGACAGAGCATCTGGTTAAGATAATATACGAACTAATAAAAATCGAAATCACATAAATCAAAAGAAGACAAAATATATGAAAGAGAGAAAAGACAAAGAAACAAAGGACTTACCTGAAGACTAACAGGCCAAGTTTGGAAAGTAACAATAATTGTTCTTCTTGATTGATTTGACCGATATATACTTGATGGATATCCATAATTATCAGGAATTAAATAAAAAACACTTGCTTTTTTAATACCCACAATATATTACTACTTGTAATATGTGGGGTGTTTCGCTACTTCTATAGCTGTCTCAAACAAAAAATAATTATTATGTAATGAACATCAATACTTCCAGTCATCACAGCAATGAATATTAAGAGAGAAATCAAGAAGATTAGAAAGGAAAGGAAAGAGAACAATTAAAAGACATGATATCGAGAGGTGAACGAAGATAAAGAATAAATGAAAAATATAGTGAGAGTAATCAAATCGCAATTAATAGAATGGTTAGGATACAACATAATCCTAATCAATTGATAGATGATTATGCTTACAGATGTCTATAAATCTTTCATAACTGGCTAATTTTAACTAGATGATTGTGCCTACATATTCTATAAATTAGATGATATTATATCAAAATCTTTTTTGAAAATAATTCACGAGATTTTCTTTTGCAAAATAGTGCTCCATATAATTTACTATACTTCAAACAATCACAATGTAATCATTTCCATCAGCAAACTATTCCTAGATCCTAGACATCCTAGATGAGGCAAACAAAATTGTATTTATCTGATTGGAAGTTTTTGGGAAATGAATTCCAGTAGAATTATCACATTTACCGCAAATCCGTACATTTTCAATGTAATAGTTAGGGTAAATAGCGTAACAGAACAATCAAATATTGGTCGATTTTCCTTTTAGAATAACGCAACGTTATGTTGGGAGCCACTACATGTTCGGAATTACCTGATATTTTAAATATTTAACAGTTGCAGAACAGTTTATCTCGGTTTGTGGAGATAATGCGTACGATTATGGAATTTGTCCAAATCAACGTCAAAAAAATATATTATGAATAGAAGTTTTCGACACGTGGAAGAGCAAAATTGTCTTCCCATAAAACTGGTACATAATAATTTTTTTAAAGACGATGCACAAACACTACAGAAAATCTTTGGAGTTGAATCGCTGGAGATTAAATTCATTTGGAAAAACGTTCTCAGAAAGTTTATTCCACATAAACGCAGTTCTTCAAATGAAAGAGTTCTTGAACAGTGAAGTTCGAGGTGTACTGAGTTGAACCTCGAAACGATGATAAGCCACAATCTGTCGTGTATAATTAAGCGAGTGGATTTGATATAATCAAATACAGGGAAAATGCATGGATGTCACTCAGAAAATATGCAAACCGCAGACACGTGTTGACAGGTGTTTCTGGCTCATTAGCTGTCGTCAGTACGGAATAGCCAAGTGCAAAGTTAGGCAATACTTGGTTGCATAAACAACACAAACACACGGAGAAAGCAGCGAAGTGGCAAGTGTACTCTTATAGCATTATATTTAGTCTTGATAGACGAAAATTGGAATATTTTCAATGAAAACTCGTTTGACATTTTTAAATTTGAGAAACTTTTGCTTCCAAGTCCACAGTTCCATACAACAATTTGAACAGAAATTCACTTCCACAAATCTCTCCTTCAAAACAGTTATAACAGTATTGACTGAATGCTCTAGCTGCCTAGGCCAAGTTAATCTCTCCTTTCAAATTTTAAATGACAACTGACTTAGTTCACACCGAGTTAGTTCAGTTTCTAACCTAAAATAAAGCACAGACTACAGAAACTGTAGTCTTCAACTAGTTGAAAAAATAAATATTTTGAATAAGACAAGTCCGTGTTACATGAAGTCTAGTTGACAAAAGAAAATTACAATAAGACGAAACGAAACAATATAAAGTTATTACAATAATGATTGAGTTAAATTATGAAATCCTTTGATATTATATCAACAGAAAAGATCGAATTCTCCAATAGTATAAAACCATTCTCTGACTAGGAATTTACACTTAAAAATACCCGGGGATCCTGTGTTTCTTCATTCAATGGGGCAGACTGTTGAAAAACGGCAGCCTGCAACAACAACAACAAAATTCAAGAAAAAAATCTATAAACTTATGTTGTTGTTGAAATTGAATGTTTTGTTCGTTTCTTCACAAAAAACTTTCACAAAAAATTAATTATTTGCACAAAATTTGGTACCCGCGGTTTTTTTGATGTGGGAAATCATAATTTCGTATCAATTTTCATTTCACATCTAGAGGGCGCTGCATACGCTGTCATTTTTTAATTAAAATTGCCCTAACTTTTTTAACAGTGAACTCTTGGTACTTTTAGTGAATAAATCTAATTTCTACACCTATTTCAATTAAAAAGGTGCACTTTCTCAACAACTCTGGTGGTGATCGTTTTCGAGATATTTAAAATTTTCTATATCGATGCATATTACTTAGCTCCTAGGCGCTAAGTGAAGTTGCTAAGAACATTACAGAGACTGAGTATTTGCAGGATCTCGTCGAAATAAACAACATTTTCCATAAAATGTTTATCGAAAACTCTTTCGTTATAGAGATACAAAAAACTTATGACAAAAACCAACCGTATATCTCGAAAACGAATAATTTTATGATAAACATTTTATAGGAAAAATTTGTTTATTTTGATGAGATCCACCACATACTGAGTTTTTGTAATGTTCTCAGTAACTTCACTTAGCGCCCTAGGAGCTAAGTAATATGCATCGATATAGAAAATTGTATATATCTCGAAAAGATCACCTCCAGCGTTGTTGAAAAGGTGTACCTTTTTTACTTCGAAAAGGTTTTTTATTAGGTTTTTTAATGGAAATTACCAAACGTTTACTGTCAAAAAACTTAGGGCGATTTGAAATACATTATGACAGCGTTTGCAGCGCCCTCTAGATGTTACATGACAATGAATAGGAAATTATGATTTCACATGTCAAAAAAACCTCGGGTACCAACTTTCGTGAAAATAACTTATTTTTTGTTAAAGTAAATTGTAAAAAACAAACAAAAAATTTCATTAGCAACACCCTGTATCTCTGAAACGAAGTATTATCGGACACAAGTTCATAAGAACTTTTTTTCTTGAAATTGTCCCAGGTATACGCAACTTGAATATTTTTACGTACTTATATTATATTAAATACCATTTTATGTTATACATTTTCAAGAATACTGATGATGATAGTCAAGATATTGGAATATTATTATAAGTTCCTCCACGAAATTACCATTAGGAATATCGGTGATGCATCATACCGTCACAATCTGCGAATCATCAAATATTCACGGAGTCCATCTGCAGCCCCCAATCAGTTTCTCTCGAAGATGCACACAAAGGCAAAAAATGATGAATATACCAACCGTTTTAGATATCTCGATATCTTTCCTCGGCTATCCATTAGGTGTCGTTATCTCCTGGCTCGAAACCGACTTTGTGGTCCAGCAAGATCGAAAGACCTGCATCCATATGTATGCGACAAACGTCTGTCAAGGGGCGTAGGTAAGGGGGCGTGGGATCTCTCCGGCCACTTACCCGAAATGAATTTTGCTTTTAATTACTTGGAAAACGGAAAGGTGGTAATGGACTCAGTTACAGGGTGTTCAGGGAGAAGTGGATGTGATGTGGCGTGTAGCATTTCTAAGAATAGTCGGGATAATAGTAGGAGGCATGTCTTTTTTTTGCTTTTTTGGGGTTTTTAACCTTCCACAATTTGAAAAATAAACAAAGAATCTGCTGAATTGTAATGGAGTACCGCAAGGTTCTGTCTTGGAACCTGTACTATTTCGAATTTATATAGATAAAGTTGACGAATCTGTTCCTGATGGAGAGTGCGTGAAATTTGCTGATGACGTTGCCACGATTATAACAGGCTCCAACCAAACAAGTATACAATGGAAATGCGAGCAAACAATGAGATCTTTGAAGTAACTGGTGGTTTTCCAGTAACTCGCTTATTTTCAATTTAAATAAAACAGTAATTATTCTATTTTGCAATTATCAAAAAATTCGTGATCAACTATATATTGATGTGCTGCTTCCATTGTCGAAAGGTACTGAGTTTTTGGGTGCTGTGATTGACAGAAACCTGAATTTTAAAGCACATTGCGATTAACTTATACCAAAATTTCATTCTTCAGCATTCACGCTACGAAATCTTAGATATACTCTCAGTTTAGATCAACTTAAAATTATATAGTATGCTGATGTAGAGTCGAGGTTCCGCTATGGTGTCCGCTTCTGGGGTTGGTCAACCAACGCAGGTGAAGTTTTTCGGAGTCAAAAAACATTATCAGAAGTATCAGTGGTATAAGTCACATGGAGTTTTATAAACCTTCTGTCAAGAAATTAGAAATACTGACATAATGTACTGCTTGTGCATAATGGAAATTTGTGTCCACTCACGAAATCAACACTAGGCAAAAAAAATTATATCAAGTTCCGCTAGCTCGAGGGCGGATTGCTCTCAAAATTCCTACTGTAGCAGGTCCTCGTTTATTTAATGTTTCACCAACTGGAATAAAAGAAAGCAAAACATTAAAGAGGTTTTAAACAAGAATTTTTTATAGAATTGTCAAACCAAAAATTTTAAAGGATTTGATTTGATTTCATGCCTTGCACTGCACAGTTACCTTAAATTCAATGATTTTCAACGACTCAGATTTCAAGACGCCTCCTTTGATGTGATCTTTATCTAGTGAAAGTGTACTGGTGTAAGCCATACTCATAAATCTTGTTAAATAAAGTCATATTACCTCAATCCACATGAAGCATTACCAGTATATTTATAATAACAAAAACGTCTTCAGAAACTACGGAAACGGACAAAAATGAAAAAAAAAACGATGGAAATTTCCTCGAGAAGATTGAATCGTAGACGCCAGTGTTTCTTCGAAAGTGTTGTAGCTAGCGCCACCGTGGATGCCAGTCAAGCGCCCCATATCGCGCGCTTTCATGAATAATTCCTCACATATTTACAAGGCTGTCAAGTGGTCCTTTGTCATGCAAAATTCTGTCGCAACGTCATTTTCACTCCACAAAACGTGGAACCGAAAAATATCGCGCCGAATTTGAACACAATCAGATGCAAATTTAATGTAATGTGACTCCTAGACCCCATATTCTACTTCAATAGTCTCAATGAATGGTAATTTATCATGTTGGCCCTATGACAGTGATCGTTTGACGCATGTCACGGGTTTCGAAACGCGGACGACACTTTTATTTACGATTGATACTCATTCACCAGATCATCTCGAATATCCGGAATTAGAATGTGGGCAATAGAAGGTCATCTTTTTAAAAGGTAATAAAATTTTTTGGAACAGTTTCATTATTCTCCAAAATAGTCGGTTTTGAGATTCATAAACTTGTGCATGAGTCCAAATGAGTTCTCAAAACAATGTCTTCTCTCTCGATTCAATGTGTTTCTCTTTAAAATAATCTTTGGCTAAAGGGTTTTGTGGGAGCTGGCATTGCCATGATGAAGAATGGGGAACTGAGTGTTCTTCTGTCCTGTTCTTCGATCCGAAAAAAATAGTGGTGATATGTTAAGTAATTAAATGCTCGGTGAACGAACAATTTTCAAATAGTGCATTGTTCCTTAGTTGCCAATTCATACCAATGGTAATGGAGGTCAAGTTAGAGAAGGCTGAGGCGAAGATGGAAACGGAAGTGCAAAAGTTGGCCTCCACGAAAGCGAAAATATGTACCTATATTTACTTTTTGGAACATGTGCTATTTTTTTCAAGCTGAATCTTTAATAAAATCTAATTAAGTATTTGATTTTTGAATACTATTCATTTATTTTTTTGAAATACCATTTCTCTGCTATCGCAGAGAGGAAGATAAAAGCGCTCGAGTCTCAAATAGTCTCAGTTAGGTCAGAAGTGAGTGAGTTTATTCGACCCTCCACAAGGGTTTATTGTGGCTCACACCTATTCACACTCGACCAAATAAACCCAGCTCCTTAACGAAGCCGATTAGTTTGTACGGTAAGTGGTCTTTCAGGTCAGATGGCAAAAGTACGGATCTGCCAAACTCTGAAAATCTGATTCGGACCACGACGGTGCAGGCACAAAGTATATGCTCTGCTGTTTCATCATACTCCAAACAGAGGCGACACACACTGTCTTCCGACAGTCCGAGTCTCTTCTTATGATGATTTAGACGACAATTACCTGTAAGAAAGCCTGTTAGACATCGTAGTTCATCCCTACTACAGTTCAACAACTTTTTGGTTTCAAACTTCGAAGGGTGTATGAACGCCTTGGAGTGAGCCAATCCTGGCAGATTTTGCCAGAAGTTTTCAAATCTTCTTGCCATCCAGGTGTTCAATGTTTGTTTGGCAGAGCCTAAAGCAATACCAATGACAGGTTCTGGTCCGATGAAGCTACTTGCAGCACCCTCCTTTGCAAGGAAGTCAGCAGCCTCGTTGCCTTCCAGGCCAGTGTGGCCAGGAATCCAGACCAGAGACAATTTGTTAAGTCTTCCTATTGAGGAGAGTGGTTTTTGGCAATTTGCTACCAATTTAGACGTTGCTTGGTAGAAGCCAAGTGCTTCCAACGCCGCTTGACTGTTTGGGAAAATTTTAATTGTCTTGTGTGTAAGGTTGGATTCTACCAATCTCCCTGCACACAATTCAATAGTAAAGATTTTCGCTTGGCATACAGTCGCATAGGTCCCTAGGCAGGTTAAAATCTCTGTTCTGGGTCTGTAAGTGAGAACACCTGCACCGGAGCCTGAACCATCAACTATCTGCTCTATATATTTCCTTCTCCCGAAGGATCCAGTCCTATCCACTCGAGGAAAGTACTTTATAAGTCAGTTCGTAGTTGACAGTTGGAGGCTTAAAGTTAGAGGTCATCCCCAGAATGCTGTGACTTCTAGTGACAGCCAGCAGTCTAGTGAACTATGCATTAGATTGCTTCGTGCAATTGGCGATGTACACAAGTCTGTATGCAGTCCATCTAGCCTCTCTTCCAGAAAAATGTGGAGAGGACCGATATAGGATTTGCTTACAGTATTGGTGGCCTCATTGATATTCATTTTGTTATTGGAGAATTTTAAGTGAAATAGTGAATCGAAGCTTCCCATTGCCAGTTGGTATTCTTGAAGATAATCAAACATACGTCTTTATCCTTGTTTGAACTTGGTCCTTTTAGTGAGCTTGACGTACCCACTCATATGTCCCGCTGAGCTACCAGTGTCTAGTTTCTATGGTTTCGAACTGGGCACTTAAAACACTTATTTTCTCTGGTCAACAAGTTATGGAATTCAAAACATCAAATAAATCTCAGGCAGTGACATCAAGCCAAATTCAGAGGTGAATTTTTCCTTGTTCCATATTTTCTAACTATCCCCTGAACAGTTCAAGAAGGCTAACAGGTTGAACATTGATCTGGGATATTCCAGGATTCACTCGAACATTTTTGAATATTACGGACTCTTCAAAACGGCAAAACGTGTAGCCTGAAAATCTTCAAAAACACATCTTCCAGAAATAGAAAGCCACAACACTATATAACTTCCTTGATCGTTCTACAATGACAGTTCCAGAATCATCAGAACGTCCTGGACCATTTCTAGATATTCCACAACATTCGAGAATGTTCCGAAATGTTTTAGAGTGCTGTAGACTTATCTGAAACTCTCTTGAATGTTGTAACGTGTTCCAAAACTTTCTAGAGGGCTGCACTTCCAGCCGTATATCTTCAAAAGCTCTCCTTTCAGCTGAAAATGAGGATATTTTTCTCAGACAAGCCAATATGATACCATGGCGGAAAAAATCAGGCGGAACCATGTCGGGTCACTGGTAAGTTATGAAACTGGAGTCTTTCGAATTGAACTGAGTTTCTTGCATTCATTAATTCAGTCATATATCATTTCAACAAGCTTTCATTAGGCGCTCAATATTTTTCATCGATGTTCACCGATAGTTGAAGTCAAATCTTGCAACTGAATTTTACAGTGATTATCTTCAAACGACTGAACTGGAATTTCACCCACCCCTACAATTAGGACATTTCACAGGAACTTCTTTCGAAGAACACAACGTGGCTTCTTTGTGTTGTGACTTGGGCCTGCACACGTACAACATTCAACTGATTCAGGAACTAAAGGTAAATGAGCATAGACAATGATGAGTGTTCGCTAAATGGGCTAAATGGGCTTCATCGCTGAAGAAGCATCTTCAGCGATGAAGCCCATTTCTGAATGGATGGCTAGGTAAATGAACAGTATTGATGAATTAAGATAGATATCAATCTACATGTGATCCAATCTGGATCTGGACACCAACGACATGTAGTTTCAACTAAACAGCATTACATGCCACATTGGATATTCTGCACGGGCGATTTGGGGGCGGTGATGTGAGGTCGTGAAGTTGATATGAATTGGCCACGAAGGCCATTCGATTTGGCCCCGTTAGACTTTTTTTCGTAGGGTTATTTCGTGTCGCTGGTGTATGCGAAAAATCTATAAACTACAGCAATCCCCAATGCCATCGGTCAAATTCAGCCTGATTTATGCTCCAAAGTTATGGAAAATCGAATGTTTCAGATGCGCTTCATCCAGAGAAGCCGTGTTGAACATTTGGTGATGTTATATTCTTCATTCAATGGCATCGATAAGTCTTTCAAGTGAATAAAAGATTCCGATGATATCTAACACACAATTTGGTTCATTTGAATTTACAGATAAGAAGCGCTCAGTGAAAAAACCTATACAGTGTGTAAAATCCAAATAGAATAAATTCATTATTTTGGTTACTGTACATATTTGAGAAAACTCCCGAAACACGTCAGATTCAAATTATAATTCGAGATCCTCCAATGTAAAAATGCCACCCCTACCTTCAACATGCTTCGACTGACAGGTACAACCCCCAATTTTTCAAATGGGAAGTATAAGTTTGTGATATATCGTTAGAAAGGTCTCTTTATTTTTCATTCAAAAATGTTATCGCTTTTTGGTTTATTGCATCAGTTAAGATAAAACAAATTAAAATGATGTGGTTACCGAAATTTGATAAAATACACTGGAAAACTAAAATGTAATGCAAAACGTGATGAGATGTAGAAGACGAAAAAAACTATGAATGTTAACGAAGTAGATGTTCAAAATGTCCATTGGCAACATCTCAATCTAAAATAAAACTGTTCTCTAACATTATTCAACATATTATGCGTGACCGACCTAATCGCCAGTATTATTTGTTTTTGTAAGTCATTCAAATCTGAAAGTTCAGTTTGCTCTTTACATATCTACATGAAAAGAAATCTACTAATGAAAGATCAGGTGATCGCGCTGGCCATTCAATCGATCCTCGCCTCCCTATCCACCGATTGGGAAATGTTGTATCAAGATATTGCCGGACATCAACTTGATAATGTAGTGGTGCTCCATCCTGCTGAAACCATATAGTATTCACTGGAACTTGAGGGTTTCCTGGATCAGAAT
>WOGR01005213.1:0-14007 GCA_015342045.1 Leptinotarsa lineolata | reverse complement strand
AGCTAACTGCGATTGTTCATACTTTTACTACTATTTTCAATTTTCACAAGTAGGAATTTAGGAATGCGCAAACTCTGGTGTTCCATTTCAAATATTGAGTTCAATACCAACTCCAAATCATAAACAACAGTTGTTGATAACTACGAATATTTGTTAAAATGATTAGATATTTTCCAAAATCATCTCAATCGAATGTTTCAGATATATAATCTGTCCCTTTTTTCAGAAGGACATATTGAATCTCGTAAAAAATGTTTTGATACACCTTTTCGTTACCAAGGTTCTTAAATAATATCAGATTATTGATGAAAAATTCAGAAATAGGTAAAATCAAGACAACACAATAAAACAACCGAATCATTATTGAAACCTGAATTGTAACGGAATTAATGAACGCTCGGTGTAACACCACTGAAATTGCACAAAAAACACAAAAGAAGCAAAACTTTTCCGACTTGTGTAGGTGTGAATTTCCCGCACGCGCGTCGATAGCGTCGAGAAAATGCCAGAGAGGATCAGCCAGAGAGGATACCCTATTTTCCTCTCAGTTTTCCTTGTCCTTCACTGATGTGCGTGCGGTCCACCGTCATACATCCAGTGCAAGAAAATCGATAGTCAATCGAGAACTATTATTTTAAGTTCCATTCCCGTTATTATTGATATTCAAACGATGAATTGAATCGTAGGTGTGGATGATAGGATTTTTCTCAACACCCGAGCCGTAGGCAATTTCGGACTCGCTTGACTGTAACACTGCTTTAAAAAGACCCACCCTGAACGGTATGTGGGATTCATCTAATATTTTCAGCTTGGGTGGCATGCCATTCACTATGACTTTTAATGTTTCAGTGAATATATTGTGTATATCAATGTGTATTCTGTAAATGTTCTGAATGTTTCTACCAAACATTATCAATTGTGAAAAATATGGACTGCACCACTTATGCCGAATACGTCCGTCAATTATGAGTTATTCACTTTTCGAAACTTTTCATCAATCGAGAAAGACAATTCCGATAGTCAATTGACGACAAACCCTTTGAAAATTTATTTTTGAATATGTGAGTTGGGTAGTTATGATTTTGTCAACCGCACAGGACATATTCCAAAATAGTTATTGTTGTGAGTGTCCACACCCTGCATTCCATGATTATTTTGGAATTTCTCAGGACATACTCAACATATTTTACCTATAAATTGAAATATAAACAGATATCAGGACATTGTTGGAGCTTTGTAACTGAGAGAGCAGAATATTTTGACAAGCTCACTCCACTTTTCGATGAGAATCAGCAAAATCTAATTTCAAGGTGACTCATCAATATTTACCATTAATAAGGAGTTCAAATTATTTTTTGACAATTTCCTGTTGATCTATCGAGTAACAGAAAATAAAAGGTATTCGTTGCATCATGTTCACAGAAAGTGTTGAAAAATTCATTGTAGAATATTGTTCAACGTGAAAAACATCTTACATGTTCCAATTTATGTTTTCCATGCAGCTATGGAGACGTACATCTGTTTCTGACCTGCTCAATATGAATTTCTACTGTACAAGAGAACATCTGCTGATCTATCAACAATATATAAAAACACTCTCAACAGATTAAAATTCCGTAACTTCCATACTTCATAAAAATAAATATTCAAGATTGACCTTTTTTTTTATTTTCAGCACAATTTTTTTTGCAATTCGTTTTTCCACTCTTGGTAAAATGCCTGGATATAAGAGAAGATACTGAAAGGAAAGGGTGGCAGTCCACCCTTTTTCAAGCCAACATTAACGAATAATGGTCAAAGTACGTGGGCTACCCTTTGGGGACAGCATAGTGTGCATATTCTTTGCAATCAGTCTAGTACACGGTAAGTTATCAATTTTTTCATCTCGAATGAAATAATCTCAGTTGTATATTTTCTTGAATCAATTTTTAGTCAATCATGATGTCATCGATTACGTTAATTTAATGATTTGGAATAGGTAGGTACAGTTCATTCTGATAATATTCAGATGATGGAAATCTTTTTGAATTGATATTCGAAAATTATCAAATCCACTCTGTTTCTATACTCATTCAATCCCTTCTTCTCCATATGGATGAATGGAGGATATGCCAAGACAGGACCTGGGCTTCATAGTGGATCTGAGGTTGTCGTTCAAATGGACAAAGAATGGCTCATATTTGATCAAATGGCATCAACATAATAAAATCACCCAAGTGAAGAAATGATGCATGATTGATTGTTTATAATTAGGGATACTCCAACATGTTACACTCGTTAGGTATTGTGTGAAAAGTTCTCCAAAAGGCAGGATAATTTCAGGAGCCTTTGTTTTACGAATATACACCTTTGGTCAAATATTTTTTCCAAGAGAATTCATCTAAATGGAGATGCCCTTGACACCAAAATAAAAGAGCAAAACAGCATCATTTGTTGCGAATTTTGAATTGATATTTATTAACAAAATGAAAACGTAAAGGAACATTCATTTATTTTTGAAATTTCATGAGAATTTTCCATACTAGAAATGAATCTTACAAAAATTTTCTATTAAAATTTCATTATAGTCAATATTTTTTAGTAGTTCGAAAAATTTTTGGAATATTTATTTGTTTGTAGCTCACACAATTATCAACTTTTGAATTAAAACTGTTATTCTCTTATTCTTCCAATGTTATCACAAATTCAATGAGCTACACATATATACTGGTTTATATTTCTACTATACTTTCGAATAATATATATTCGCTCGCCTTCGCCAAAACATTGATACTGCCCACCAAAACCAGCAGCTCCTTCACCAAAATACGAACTTATGATTTCTCCATAAATATAAATATCTTGAAACATTGTTTAACAATTTCTGACGGATATAATGGTAAGAAGCTGCGTCGCAGATTATTGAATCTATTTTTCCAATCCCTACCTCGACCAGATATTTTTCTCGAAAAAATTCATCTAGTTAGAGTTGGAATTATTCTGAAACTTTACATGGCTGACGGACTGCGAATAATCATGATGATCCCTACGTGAACACCAGGCTGATAACCAAAGCAGTCTAAGCCGTTGACACGAAAAATAATGTTAGATTTGAGAGTCTGTTCTTGATGTGTTTTTTTTTTTATCTTTCATTATTCGCAATATAGCATGACTGTACCTTGCATATTTTCAACCAAAGTCTCCAGTTTCATTTCAGCAACCAAATTGAAGAAGAACAAAGTTTCAATTCATAGATTTGTCTGGCCAGCATTATTGCTATCTCCGCATTCACTTTCATTCTGTCTTGATGTAGGTTCTAGTTCAGTCTTGAATCTAATATCACTCAGCCTTAATCAACAGTTCTCTATTATACCTATCAAATCTTTCTGCACGATTTTTCCAACTTTTGATTTTGAATTTGTCTGGCGAGAATGAGACCTGGTGGTCTAGCACATCCTAGGGCCTAGGGTGTAGTCAATCTCATTGCATTGCCTCCTACTGAGTATATCTAAGATTTCCTCTGAGCTTTGTGATATTCAGTTGGAGCACTTCAGATATTTGTCCATTATACCTAACTGATTCATTTACACTTTTTAAGGTTTCTCCACTTTGTTGTATCATCCGTGTCAAATAATGATTCCCAGGGAACATTCCAGTTCATCTACAATCTGAACAACTTTCCTCATCAGACACAATTCATTTCAAAAATATAGTATCTGATGTTACTTATTTTCCTACGCCCCGTGTGAATGGAAGTGAAGTGAAATTGCATCTCACGTTCATAATCTCTGAGTTTGTTTGAAGGTGGTTGACAATGTTTTATGGTGAATTTCGTTAGTTCGGACTTTCATTGTCCAATTTTATTTATTCTTTCAAGAATTTCAAATCATATTATATCATATTAGACAATGGACGTCTAAACTAATGTTGTTTGCGATAATGAACTGTAGTAAATTCACAATTCTTCCATTACCATGAACTACGATCTGTCAGTTCAGCAAAAACTTTTCAACATTTCCTGAAAATATTATTGAATCTCTTGTATTTTATTATTGTTGATATAATAGATCTCAACATATTATTATGATCTTACCGTGATTCATTTTTCGAGGAGACTATTTCCACAATAGGCTACCTTAAAAAACTGTATCCTACTTTTTGGGGTAGATATTATTTTTATCAACGGATACCTCACAATACAATGACATTGTTAATAACGCCATGAATATCTTTCTAGTATCTGACATTGAAAGTGAATTTGTTGAGAGTCGCTGGGAATGAGAGAGAGTGAAAAGAGGTAATTCTCAAGTTCTGCAAACCATAGAATTAGAAAGAAATGGCAATGGAGATTCGACAATATATTAATAAGATAGTTTTATTATGATATCGTGTATAGATCGATATAGCACTGAATGTTTATGTTAGTAATGAGACGATCTTGAGAAATGAATCAAATTCTTGATAAAGTTCATTACGGAATGTCACATATGGAAATTTCTCCTATTTCAGATACTTGGTAGAACATATCACATCATGAATATGCCTTAGATGTTTTATGAAAGGGAACTGAATATGTTGCTTGTTTCTGAAATGATTAATAAATTGCGTATAAATAGTAACCTATAATTTGTTTGCAAGATATTCTGTAGAATGTGTTCAATATAAAACGAAGGAAACATGGAAAATAATAAATAGTGAGCTAGGGAAATCAGTGCATTTTGATGCTTCGGAGAGGAGCATTACTTTGAATTATAATTCAAACTTAGTTGAGAATGTGCAAGATACAGCTGAATTATTTGCTAACTATTTCTCAAATACTGCTACATCCATCATAGTCACCAACTTTGGACAGAATTTAACCCTACCTTGCACCAGTAGTACGAATGTCAATATCCTACACCCTTTTGATAACAGCCCTATATTAGAATCTGAAATATATGACGCTCTCAGATCAATGAAAAATAAGAAGTCGGCAGGCATTGACGAAATATCAATAAGTACAGTTAAAGATATAATCAGTGTTATAATTGAACCACTTGCCTATTTGATGAACCAGTCTTTCATCCAAGGGTACTTCCCAAAGGAATTTAAGAAAGCCTCCCTCAGGTACCGACCACCTAGCGGTGTTAAACGATCTGGTATATCGAAGTTAAAGCGAGGGGTCAAGCCATCATTAGATCAGCCTCTGGGCTATCGACTCAACGTTACCATTGGGACCCTCCAGGACTACGATACCTTTTTTTCCAACCTTCATGCGGACGGCCCTTATCCTAGGGTGCGGTTCAACTGTTAGGATCCGTGATCCTTTATCGTTAGCTCAGTTCACTCAGTAGGCCTTGTTAGGGAAAAATCAATAACGCGAAACGAGTGAACTTAAAATTTTAGAATTCCGTGAATCCTCCCCTTTGCCTATATCCAAGTCAGAGTTATTGTAGGGCTTTTTGTATTCGAAAATTCAGACTAGGGCCAGACAAGCGCGAGTGCAAGCTGCAAGAGATGCGACAGTGCCAAATCGCGAGGCCAACCACTTCGGCCAATTACCAGAATCAGACAATCTTAGTCGCCTGAGTGTGACTTCTACACAACGAGAAAATCCCCTGGAATCTGTGTTCTCAGGGCACAGCATCCCAAGTATTCCGACGGAGATGGCTAGTCTGAGGCTATCTTCTTCTAGGCGTATTCTTTTTGAAAACGAGGACTTAGGTGCCTCATCCTTGGTCGCAGAGCGACAACTCCCAAGCACTTTCGACTCACAGTTCGAGTAGCTAGAGACCTCGAAATGCCACAAAGGACTTTCTCAAATTGCAGAAAAATTCCAGAAATCAAATCTATCCTTAACCGATTAAGAAAATTAAATACGCCAAAAACAAGGATAGACGAGCAGAACTTCACCAGAGAACGTCAGGAGACGTTGCTCCAGGACCATGGACGTCGTCGTCACGAGGAAGTGACCTCCAGGTTTCAAAGCAACCTAAGATGAGACTAGGCCAGCTGCTGGACATGCGCGCACAGCTGTTCAAACCAGGAGCAGCTACAGAGCCAAGAAGAAGGCAAACAGAAAATTTTGTGGACTTAGGAAATTTTAATCGGAACGTTCAACCGGAAGGAGTGTTGCCTCCTATGAGAGTTTTGCCCGATCGTATGCCAATTTGGCACACTGAGGAGGAGCTTCCCGTTTATGTGAGAACTCCTCAACCTACGTTATACAGGGTGTCCAGCCATCCTGTGTCACATTCAGAAAGACACATGCCAACGCCATTGTCGACCCCGAACAAGAGCAGCAACATTGGGCAGCATCTTCGAGAGTCCGGACAGAAATTTCGAAACGTGGCAACCTTTGGAAGCCACAAGGATTCGCCGCTGGGCGTTAAACGCATAAAAATGGATATGTTGGAGTATGGAATGTTTGATGGACAGGTCGTCCGACGCCAGGCGTCGCGATGCCCCCAGGAGGTAGCCACCAGGTACCCCAGGGACGAGGAGGATGTGCTGCGCACAGGCGCGCTGCGCGTTCCATTGCAGCGTGGATCTGGCGCCCTAACGGAAGAGTTAGGGGGTGGAGAAATGCCAGAGGGTCACACTGAAGCCAGAGAAGGCTTGGCGGTGGTCTCATGGCGGGGCCAGTCCTTACCACACCAACATGTGCGAGCAGGTGATCCCAAAAACGTTTTGTTACCTCCATTACACATTAAACTGGGGTTATTGAAAAATTTTGTAAAAGCATTAGAGAAAGAAGGTGATGTTAAACACGTTTTTCCAAAATTAAATAATGCAAAGCTCAAGAAAGGTATATTTGTTGGACCACAAATCAGAAAAATACTAAGTGATCAACAGTTTGATCAAAACTTAAGTAATGTTGAATTAGCTTCGTGGAGTTCTTTCGAAAGAATTGTTTCGGAGTTTTTAGGGAACAAGAACGAAGAAAATTACGAAATACTTTTGGAACTACTTGAAAACTACTGCAGAATGGGATGTCGCATGTCTCTCAAAATCCATTTCTTGCACTCCCATTTGAATTTTTTCCCAGAAAATTTGAGTGCTGTCAGTGACGAAAAAGGGTAAAGGTTCTCCATGAAGACATACTGACAATGGAGCAACGTTACCAAAGGCAGGTAGATGAGGGAAAACGATGAAACATATAAACGAAACCAACATTTGCAAAATGGTTATGCACAAAAGACTTCATTTGAATGTTTTTTCAAATGTATTGTAAATAAAGTCTGTTATCCTAAAAATATATTGTTTTTTTTTTGTTTTGATCTTTTATTTCCCTATGATATGTGAAAATTTTTGTATAATATGAAAATAACTCAAAATCTGTACATGATGGAAAATTTTTGATGTTGAATTCGCAGTATAGCCATTATATCAGTCGCAATTTTTTTTCTCATTTTTTGGCTAGTGAATTAACTGGCGATTATCCCCTTCAAACGTTTTTCATTACACGTATGGAGAAAAAGTAAATGATGTCATACATAGTCTTACAAGGGATGTGAGTCATCAAGTAATAAACAATGGAATGGTTTACAGATATAAATCTCTACACAAGACACACTGCAAATGTTAACATTTCTAATGGATATACTGAATCGACTTTGCTATTCGGATTCGAATTATTGCATTCACATTATTGCATTCACATCTGCCCATACTCTGAATTTTTCCTTTCACCGTCAAACAGCCATTTTACACGAATTAGGTACTTTCATTTCAATTCGGTAGAAGTGTGAATGAACTAAAAAGCATAGAAAATGACTGGAACACGGGGAAACTGATGAAAGGATCCTTTGGTATGGAAAATGTCCGGATTTCGTAAGAGGAGCCTTCAAACAAACTTTGCAACATGTGTGAATGTGAATAGTGATTCCTACAAAGGAAAATTTATTAGATGAAATATGAACTATGAGAGATATAAAAAACATGTCCAGCAATAAAGTTATAAAAATGTTTGTAGTAGTCTGTCTCTTATTGAAGAGGTATCACCCTGTCACATAAATAATTTTCTATTTTTAAAATTATTTTCTGAAAGATTGAATACTTAGATCACTTTCAATCAAATCTTCTGTTTTGTCTTAGTTTATGAAAAAAATTTTTATTGCGAAGTATATTTTTCCTGAAAAGCACAAAATATTTCATTCATAACATTCGTTCTACAAAACTTTATAGAAAATAAATCATTTTATAAAAAATAGATGACTCTGCAAACAGCCCATTAAACAAGCCTAAACTCATATCTTATATTTAGAAAGATTAAACAAATTGAGATCTGTACTGAGGCGTACAACTCCCGATAACAAAGAAGAAAAAACAAAAAATTTAATTTACGACATTGTTCCTGTGGCAAAATTTATATTGGTGAGTATCAAGACCATTGAAAGTGCACGAGAATTGACAACGCAATTCAATCAAGAATCGAGTGGAATTTAATAAAATGGGGCTAATTGGGTGACCAAACGTCCCAGAAAACCGGGATTTTCCCGGTTTTCAACCAAGCCATAAGGCGTTCCGAAAAATTGTCTCGTGACGCACAAAAGTCCCGGAATTCGGTTTTGAAATAATTTTGGTTAGATCCATATTTTCAAAATATTTGGACTCGTTAACAGAGTTGAGTTGCAGAACTGCAGTTGCGCTCTATCTATCGCTAATCATGTGAAGGCATAGTTTTATAATTTTTATTTTGTGGTGTTTATTGTTTGTGATTTCAAATAAATATGTTTTACTCAAAATCGTAAAAATTATTAATGATTGTTAATGAATATGTTTTGGTACGGTAAGTTTTATGGAACTTTTGTGGAATATCTGAGCAAGTGGAGTAGCTCATTCTCGCCATTTTTTGTTTTCGATTGGATGTTATCAAAGAGAATATCAAAATGGGAAGTTTTTGAAAGACAGTTGTTCATTTGAACGAGAAACAAATTGAAATTGAGGATTCCAATCTCTTTGATCAATTTGGAAAACTAAAGAATTTCATTGAGGAAAATCTTTAAACAAAGTGGAATGACGAAAACGAAGCACCATTGCAGTGTCATGAGAAATGAATGAGTTTTTTGAGCATTGTGACCATCTTGAGCAGTATAACGAGATGGCTAAGATTGCAAAATATCTATTTGCATCACCAGCTCACAACGCGAATACAGAAAGAATATTTTCTTTCATGAATATTCAGTGGACTGATGAAAGGAATAGAATGGAAATGGAGACACTTGAAGCAATCCTGCAGATCCTGTACAACTACAAAATGGACTGTATGGAATTTTACAGTTATGTTTTCAAAAATAAAGACATGATCAAGAAGTCTGGAGGTAGTCAAAAATACTCTTTACTGCAAGATCAATCAACCCCATCTACAAGCAGTGTGCAGTAACAATTAATTATTAAATGTGAATTGAATTTAAAATTAATTGACAATAATTAATAGAAAACAAAAAACAAACTTTGTTTTATTTTAATTAATTAATTTTATACGTTTTAATAGTATAAATAAAGCTGATCTGATATTGTAGAACTGAATATGAGTAATTATTTTCCCGGGTCCTGGGTTAATTATGGTTGGGGAAGAGTAAAATATGGAAGGAGTCCCGGTTTTCTCTAGGAATGATTTGGTCAGCCTAGGCTAAAACCACATTCTAACGTCAAAGAATAAATGTATCTACTTATAGGTGATGAGTAATGTATTTAAAACAGTTGTTTGGAAATGGACTGTACTTGGCTGGTAACTGTCTACTTTGACATATTTCATGTTTTAAATTTACTTTTACATTTGTCGAAAACATTTGGGAATTAGAACTGTTAGATTCAATTGTTTTTTTTTTCATTTTGATGATAAGTTAGATTTTGGTCTCCATAAGGATAGACATAAAAGTTACTAATGAATAGCATATTTTTTTTGGAACAGTATGATGAATTCATGCCTTTAACAGGTCTCTGACTTGACCTGTTAAAGGTCAAGTCAGAGAAAGTATCACCGTGGAACTATGCAAAAAAATGCATTGAAATAAATTCCGTGTCACTCGTTATTATACATCAGGTAATTTACGAAAAAATGTATTGATACTGAAATAGAAACATGCAGACAATATAGTGGTAGCTTATTTTGCAGAAAAAGTTCAAAGGACGAAATTCTAGATATTGAACAGGATATCTCGTACACAAACAAAAAAACGCGTAGATAAAGAAGAATGTTCGAATATTTATTCGAGTCACGAGGATCATTTACAAAAGAGAATGAGTTGAAAAAACGGTTTGCGAATCAAATACGATTAACAATAGGTGGGCCAATTCTGCTTCTGTTGTTCAAAGGAGAAGTCAAAAGACAAAATTGAGAAATCCAAAGTTACTTCAGCTGCAGGAAGGAAAAAAGAAGATCTTCTGGACATTCATTTTTTTCAAACCAGAACTGAAAACCAGAGCAATACCACACCCGCCACAGGACTCATCAATGCTCAGAGGCTCAACCACGAATACATTGCTGAATTTAACTGTCCTTAAGGACGCAACCCTGAGTATTAGAAAAAGACGATGACATCTCTTCTTACGTGACGCCATCTATGGGATTAACTTGAGACCTAATCCACTAATATCAATGATAGACTTGATCTTTGGGATCTGGTTTCAGTTATTTGCCTTTTCGTACCAGAAACTTTGTTTCGAGATATCAATTTCACTCTCGTTAGAAACACAACAAAGAGGTTGCCAAAATTCAAACGAATGGACCATTGACTTCAACTATGACTTCGAAGCCCCGAGAGTGAGACTCCAGTAACAGCAAAGTTTTAAAAAAATCTGTAAAAATCTGTTTTTCCATTAACGAAATGTTGCCCTCCTATGAACAACTCTCAAAAGTCGAAACATGTACAAGTTAAGGACTAACGAGGTCTTACCTTTCAACGTGTGATTCCTAACACGTTAGGTTAGGTAGAGTAAATGTAAGAAAAGTAAATTGAAGAAAAATATGGTTGTGTGAAAAAAACAATAATTATACACGAGAAGTTCTGGTAATAATTTTATGAATATTATAACCGAATAAGACTGCTACCAATTCATGGACCGATGAAATGACGGAATAAAATATTTTGAGGAAGGGAGCTAAAGCTCTTAATTGAAGTAGCAGCTAAAGAAGCTCAAGTTCCTAACCAGTTCAGCTCCTCTAGCTCTCTTTATATTCTATTTATTTCCTAAATACAGTTTACTGAAGTGTTTTTTGTTGATTATATACCATTCATCAGTTATATTTGAATAATTCTGTACTGGTGATTGTCTAAAGTTCAATCCGTTCAATCAATAGCTGAAGGTGAATAAGCGGGATGAAACCTAAAGTACCAAACGTATCGCCTGCTACTGTGACACATCATCAGTAGTATGTGCGTTGACCGTGAAGACGAAGATCAATCTCGAAGTCTCAGCAACGACTGTATCATACCACTGATGTTGGCTGCCGCACTAGCAGACGAAACGTTCAGTAGTTCAAGTTCTACTAGCCCGGATTTTGTTCTCTTTGATTCTCACTAGTATTTTCATTGTTGATTAAGTTATAGGTAGGTACTCACCATCGCAGTTAATGGAATCTGGTACATCACTTACCTTGAACAGAAAAATAAACATTAGTTGGAAAATAATCACAGAGACAATAATAGAAAAACAGATCGATTGTGCAAACACCAATTCGAAGAAGAGAATATTTCTAGATTGTTTATGTTTTTTCACGCCAGCCCGTCAGAATTTATGTATGCGATTTCTATTTTCGTAATGTTTAATGAAGAGATAATGGCGGTTGTTTAAGAACTTTAACCTCATGAATGAATGTACTATCTCATAACAAATGGTTCGTTAGCGATTTTATTGCTATTCGGCAACGTTTGAGGAAATCTATCAGCTGTAATTTAGGAAATGTCGAAGACAAAGTGGTTTCCACTTGCTTATTACTCTCTATTAGTTTTTCTAATGTGTTTCATGTCAACTATTGCTAGTTGTGTATGATTTCTTGGTCGAGTTATAGAAAATATATGTACAAACCTAGAATGAATAACTTTATTAAGAGCACATAAGAGGTTAGTGCGTGAGGTTTTTCCTATCTTGAAAGGGTTTAAAAAGAGAGGTTGACTTTATGGTGTTTACAAACAGGATTTTCAGAAATGAAAGATAGAACATATTCAAATATTCAATACAAGTATATATTGTTCTAAAACACCAGAATTGCAACAATTTTCTCGACGTTCGTTTCACCAACCAAGTTGGCGTCTTCTGAAGATGAATAAGAGTGATTCCTAACTCTATGTCAAACAATACAAAAATGTTCATAAAAAACTGATTAACCATGCAAAATGTAACTTTTATCAAAAAAGGGTTTCCCAAGCAAGTAATAGAACTAAAGAGACTTGGTCTATTATAAATGATTTTCGTGGTAAGTGCAAAATTGAACAAGTAGAAATACCTATACCTGTAGATGGACTTAATAAATATTATAATTCAATGTCCGCCACTTTGACTAATAAATCTGACTCTCCGTATGATCCCCTTGAGAAATTACACAATGTTATTTCCTATGAGAAACTAATTTTATACCCTACTGAAGTTTGCGAATTACAGGCTATAATCGGTTCATTTAAAAATAAAACGACATTTGGAAACGACGAAATATCAATGAAAATCATTGGAAATCTTCCTTTTCATATCCAGCATTCTTAAAAACTTCGATTGTAATCCCTCTTCACAAAGGTGGTGTAGGGTATCTCTCCTACATGAACATTTTATTTCTTTACTGATTTTTATTTAGGATAATGAATTTTTGTTAGGACATGTATTTTTCATAACTTTCATGTAGTTAGTGAATTCTATCGCGTATATGTTTTCTTTCGAAAAGCATTGAAAACTTAACTCTTAAGACACAATCAAATGTTTTGTTCATTTTACAATCTGTAACACCCTTATCGAGTCGAGTGGAATTATGTTTAAGTGGTTGATTCTTTATGACCGACGATTGTCAGTGAAGATTATTTTCAAGAGGGTAGGAACACATTTTTCAACCGAAATTTTTGCAGTCCCTTCTGGAAGTCCGTACCGATAACTGAAAACCTCTCTGTAGTTACTTTGTAATTTTATATTCGCGTTTTTGTTTGTCTTTGATTCCTTTATTGTTAAGAAACGCTGTGTAAACAATAATTCACCTATCACCAGCCCCGACATTGGTGACCGCGACGTGATCGTTTTTTCGTTTATGAGTGACAGTGATACGAGTGAATTTCACGCGTCGTTTTCAAACACAGACAATACCGTTTACAAGAAACAGACACAATGGCATACAGTGTTTCAGAGTTCGCAGTGTCTAGTGCTACAGAATCGCTATTATGTGAGTTGCTGTCACGGTTATCGGCACAACTGGACCAACGGGACCGCAAGATCGACTCGCACTGTGCCGAGGTGAGACAGGTGAGTGACCGCCAACAACCGCGCGACCGCTCAAATGCACGAAACCGTTTGGGCTCGCGATCGTCCAAACGGTTTGGTGGTTTATGCTACTACCACCACAGGTTTCAACAAAATGCGCGTTAGTGCCAGCAACCGTGCACGTATGTAGCAAGTGCTACGAACCTGGGAAACGCGACGGGCAGTCGCTGATCACGGCAAGTGACCGCTGCCCCACCGCGCGCCGCCTATTTTTGACAGACAGGGACAGTGCCGTAGATTTCTTAATTGACACAGGTGCCGATTTGTGCGTGTTTCTGCCTAAATTTGTTCGTAGCCGACGGGTGAAAATCGGGTTCGAGCTGTCAGCGGCTAACGGTACAACAATCGCCACTTACGGCCAGATTCCTGTGACTCTCAACCTGGGTCTCCGTCGCGATTTTACGTGGAACTTCTTAATCGCGAATGTGTCTAAGGCGATCATCGGTGTGGATTTCCTGTACAATTTCGATCTCCTCGCCGACTTGCGCAACGTAGGCTTGCTTGACCGCACGGCGAGTGTAAGTGTCGCGGGACAGGAGTCCAAGTACGCGACTGTCGCGGGTATTAAGACAATTGCTGGCAGTT
>WOGR01005212.1:0-14009 GCA_015342045.1 Leptinotarsa lineolata | reverse complement strand
TAACAAATTTTTTTATTCTCGTGGAGTTATGTGAATCAGCAATTCGTTTTTCATTTGGGTCTCTTGTCCATTGTGTCGGTGAGTTTTGATTGATCTACATATTCATTTGAGTTGTGTCAGAAATGTTAGAGTCTAGTCACTATCATAATCTTAAAAATTAATCAAAGTGTCAATAAAGCATTTATGCAAAGTTCTAATATTTATTCACAATCATATTCCATTTTATTAGTTAAATTTGATCAGAATATTAATAATGATTGGAATTCTGAGAATAGATCACTAGGACCTGAGATCTAGGACCTAGATCACTAAGGACATGAATTCTGAAGTTTCTGAACTTTTTTTGTACTGAGAGGTGAGAATGGGTCCATAAACAGAATCAGCGTGATCAAAATTCAATAACACCCGCCAAAGTCCCGCAAAGTATGATTTTTAATTTGATAGGTGAATAATGTCGCATGCCATGTAATCATTCGTAAGAATAAATACGCTATTTGCAGTAATTCATTCGAATGTTTGTTATATGTTGTTCATGTAACAAATTTTTTGAAATCTCAGATTATGATCAAAAAGTCGTTTGACTTTATGGAATATCTCAATGGTTTCATCATTTATCGTTATCACAATCAAATTTCATACAGAATTTCGCTGCCTACTGGACACAAAAAGAATTACTTTTAATTTTGTGGGATTCATAATCAAACTGTGTACTGTAACACTTTTCACGAATGTGTCAAATTATCTATTTTCCGTATCACACACATTAACATAACAAGAAAAATCGAAAAATCATCTACATAGAGGTGAGTTTTACATTGTTGAAAATTCCCGAGGAAATTAGACGAACAGAGGGCAAACACTTTCTGAGATCGGTTTTTGAGAAAATTCGAAAATAAATTCACAGTTTCGGCAGAGAGTATAACTCAACATTATTGGCAATATTGTGTTGTTATTGGTATGGCTCTAATGATATCATGAACATGTAGAAGGGTTTTTTCTGAAACTCAACTGCAACAAACCGAATTTTGTGAGGTGTTCTGTCAGTTGTAAGGAATTGAATTCATCTCTCCCAAAGTACCTTCACAGTGGGTTCTGGTAATTGCTTGCCGGAAAACAACTACTTCCCTGGCTAATACCACGCTGGAAATTAAATTATTTCTGACAGGCATATTGATACCTCAATAAGGTTAGTCTTGCCGATGTTTCTCGTTCATCCAATAGCAGATCCACGTTGAAATCGATCGAGTAGATAACCTGTTTACCGGTATCGATGTATTACCTATCATCAGTGAGGAAAAGATCCGACCCAAACATTAATATGCCTGGAATTTGACTGGCTCAACGCGGCTCGACTGCATGTATGAAACATGCGCCATTTTGGGTGGTCCGCCATATTGGATTTAGAGTGACGTCATGTTATTCTTGCTATTCTTCGGCAAACCCTCTCATTTGATACTTAGCGAACTATGCATTGACATAGAAAGTAAACGAGTAATGAGGATTTATAAGTGATTTCGAATTGGGCTGAAAGTAACCAGGTTCAATTCAATGCCACGAAAACCGAGGCATCGGTTTTCTCCAAAAAAAAAATGTCTCCGAACCGGATATAATAATGTCTGGATAGATTATTCCGCTTTCTGCTTCGATAAGTTTGTTGGGGGGTCAAAATGGAGACCAATTTGTCTTGGCACAATCATGTCGCTGGAATTGCGAAGGCTGCTTCTCAAAAACTTGGAACACTGTTTCGAACTAGAAAACTGTACATACCCAAGCAACTTTTGATGTTATATAAAGCTTAGATTTGACCTTCTTTGGAGTATTGTTCCCATGAATGGAGCTCCGCCCCTAAACATACCCCGAAGCTGCTGGATTCTATCCAGAAAAGAGCCATCCGCCTAATTGGAGACGCGAACATCACTTGCAATCCTGCTAGTCTGGAACATCGAAGAAAGGTTGGAGATTTGTCTCTCTTCTATAGATAATTTCACAGGAAGTGCTCAAGTGACTTGGGCACATTTGATTCCACCAAGAAAGGTACATATCAGAAATACGCGACGGGTTGTAGCTGCTCATCGTTTTGAGGTTCAACTCAGTACACCTCAAACTTCACTGTTCACAAACAATACAAATTGAAATTTAAAAAGAATAGCTAAAAATGGCAAATATATTAATCAAAAAAAACCTGAAAAGAGTTCACAGTGAAATAAAATACCAATGAAAAAAAAAATAGAATGAATAAAATTAAAATAAATTAATATATTTAAAAGTTAAGTGATTTCAAACCACGTTACTTCACGACGTTTCGATTGTTAGTATCTACAATCGTCATCACCCGAAGGAAGAAAGTCTTGATACAAAAAAAATGTGGGTTATTCCTAACGTAGATATCAAACTCAGGTTGTGTGACACTTTAAATCTGTCTGATCATCAGAACATCAGAACATGCTTAAGATCCGGAAACACTATCCGTGACACAAAAACCAGGCTACCAAACGCAGACTGCGATTCCAAGAATTGCATTTACCTGAAACCCTGCGAGTGCGGAAAATCCTACATCAGTGAAACATAGAGGCTATTGAAAGTATTGCCGAGCACAAGAAACACACAGCGAGGAGAAACAAACAAATCGGGAATAGCATGTTTGGACTCATCGACATAACATCAAGTGGTCTCAAGCTGAGATCATTCACAGGGAGGAACGCCTGTTTGAGAGGAAGTTCAAAGAAGGTGCATATATATGGTAAAACGACACATTCAGCCTAGCTAGCGTAAAAATAGGCAACATATGGAAACCTGTAAACAAGCGGAATAACGATCAACTTCCGCTAAACCGGTGAAGCGATGAGAGGGAACAGGGGATTGGTGGAAGCGTTCGATAGTCATCTCTCGGAGGAATAGTCTAGTCATCGAAACATAGTGAAGTAACTTAGTTTGAAATCATTTTATTTTTTTGTATATATTACATTTTTTTATTATTTTCTCATTTTTATTTTTGAAGTTAAACTTCTTTACGCGCGCTTGACTTGGGGCGTAAGTTGGTGAATACATGATGAGAGCTTTACGAAAAGTGTGATCGGGCGAGGCGGACGGAAGTTGAGAGGGATGTATAAGTGAAGAGAGTTACGTTTCGTATATTACTGTAGAGGCACGAGAGAGAGAAAGAGAGATGCAAGCACATATTTACGGTCGAGTAGGCTCTGAAAAATTAGGAGAAAACTATCATATGTTGCCACTAATTTTAGCAGTAGATTTCGATGTCAATTTCGTGTCCGAAGATGAAAAACTCTTGGTTAACTTCCTACAAGATGAGTTAGAACTACAAATGAATAATAATCGAAACGAACCTACCACAAGACATGGAACTACAATCGATGCAATTTTCTTTAGATATCTTTCAAAATTTCATTCGAAAATATAGTATCTTATTGCTCAAACCATAAGCCTACTGTCTCGGTCTTATAATCAACCACAGTAATTAGGTACTGATGTATCCGATAATGAAAATATACAGAATCTTCTTCGGGTGATGACTGTCATCACCCGAAGGCTATTGTGGATACTATCAATTGAAGCGTCATGAGGTAACTTAGCTTGAAATCTTTCAATTTTCAGTTCATTTTAATTGTTCAATTTTCAATTTCTTGCTTGATTTTATTTTATTGCAATTTCATTTCAGAGTTTTTTGCTTAATATAATTGTCATTTTCAGCTATACATTTCAATTTTATTCGTTCTTTCAGGGATTTCAAATCAAACAAAAATGGTACAGGCGTGAAATATTCAAGAGTCTTAATATTAATGCTATGATGGTAATGAGAATGTTTTTGAACATTTCTTAGATAAATGATAAAAAATGATATTTTAATTTAAATAAATAGTGTTCTATTAGGTAAACCAAAACTTTCTTTATCGAATGTAGCTTTGTAGGGTACCATTGAATGGCATTTCTCAAGAGCGTTTAGATGAGATATCACAAGTAGGTAGTTGCCATTCAGGAATATAAATTTGGGGTGGCTGGGGGCGAGGGGTTAAGTGAAAACAAGTTAGCTATACATATAGATGGAGCTAAAGGTGTTTTACTTCAGTCGTGTGGTCTAAAGCACACTCGCTTTTTTTATTTTTTTTTTATTTATTTTTACTCTCTTATCATTTTCATATTTTATTTTAATTATCCATTTTACTGTATTTTCATTTCACGTTTCATTTCTTATATATAAAATTGATATTTCAGCTATCCATTCTAATTTTGTTTGTTCTTTTCGATTAAAAAATATCATCAACCTTTATCAACATGGCTTTCACACTGAAAGATAAATTTCAACAAACCTAATTCCATTCATCCAACGAGTTCTGGAATCTATGGAGAACGGGGTCTCCACCTGCGTAGTGTATGCCTATTTTTCTGAGACCTTCGACAAGGTTCATCACCCTACCCTTGTCGTGAAGCTTAGAAATTTCGGTATACATGCAACCTCCTATACCTGTTGAGCTCCTACCTGACTGGCTGTAGGCAATTTGCGACAGTCAACAATTGTAAGTCTCAGCTACGGTCGGTCACATCTGGAGTTCCTCAGGGTTCTCACATTGGACCACTCCCTTTCAACATTTTCCTGAACGACAGCACTAAATGTTTTGATAATGTTGAAATTAATCTTTACGCAGACGACTTGAAAATTTACAAAGCAGTTTCGTGTTTATAAGATTACATTGCTTTGGATGTTGCCCTTGACAGTTTCTCCATGTACAGCATGGCCAACAAATTACACCTGAATTTTGACAAATGCAATAAGATTGTTTTTACCAGAAGCAACTCACCTCCAAATTTTGATCTCGCAATAAACGGGAAAACACTAACGGAGGTCAGTTCTGTGAAAGATCTTGGGGTCACTTTGAATACTTAATCAACATTTGACATTCATATCGACAAAGTTGTTCGAAAGAGTTTTCGGAATCTGGGTTTTATTTTGAGGGTTACTAAGAATTTCAAGACCATTAATTCTATCACAAACCCTTCACAATGCAATTGTAAAACCTAACCTCGAATACGCATCCTTAATATGGAACCCCTGCTACAACAACCACATCATGAGAATTGAAAATATTCAAAGCAAGTTCATCAACACTGTGGATTACAGATTTCATAGGCAACGGTACTACTTTTCATATGAATCCAATTTGAGACTATATAAATTAGAACACCTTGAGCTTAGAAAAAAATTCTTCGATATCTGTTTGGTCTACAAAATGTTCCACAATATTATTGATTCACCGTAGTGTTTAAATTTTTTTATTCTGAACTGTACACCATATACAATAAGAAATAGAACACTCCTAGTTACAGGTAGTGGTAGTACAAATTTTCTTCTAAACTCTCCACTTTACAGATGCGTTCGCTCCTATAATCTCAATGTTGGCGGCAATCTAGATCTGGACATTTTTTCACCAAAATTATGACTTTCAAAAAAGATTGAAGCACATGTTATATAACAATTGATCTCTTTTCCCAAACTTTTCTCTAGTTTAGTCCCTAGGTTACTTCTTTTTCAGTTAATTACCTTACTGAATTTGAATTTTTCTAACTAGTAACTTAATTATGGGTATTTCATTAGCTACAGCCATACTATTAGTAAATCTGTTTAACACTTTGTGCTACTCTGTTATTGTTCAAGTGATGCTCTCTGTTGGGTAGCCTATATGTATCAAATAAATAAATAGATTTCGAATCATATTAGACCATGAAACATAGTCAACCACTTTCAAACAAATAATTTTAATAATCCACTACTTAAAAAGTTATAACATCCTAAACCATATGGAAGTACTGCAGAACTTTCGTCTACTACCGCAGCAATAGACGAAAGTTCTGGATAAAAACCAGCAGACCACGGCCAGAAAACCCGGTAAATAGCTTTCATACAGTTATCTCCGGCAGTGAAAATTTACATTCTTCGATCCTAAATTATATTCGCGGTTCCACCAGTTTTTTTATCCTAAACGAAATTAATTCATTCTACTTCCTAATTGGGAAAATGTAAAAATGTGCTTTGAATTGTCGATCGGGGTTTTTTCTAATTTCTCAAAGTGAAATACAGTACCGTTTTACTATGTGTATTATTATGTGTATCTTTTTATTCTATATACAATTTTTGGTAATTTTTGAAATGTATGTTTACTTGAATAACCTAGAATCACGAATATTTTTCGTTCCAGGAAAAAGGCTGATATAAGGAATGATGTCGAGAAGGAGCCAAAAGATTTGACGAACAGAACAATGTTTCCGAGTGCACAAATAAAAATGAGGTAAGTACCTCTCAAAATTCAAGGAAGCTTTTTCTCGAGAGGGTTGAGTTTCTTAAGTATATGACACATGATGTTCTGAGAGAGAATAAAAATATCAAAAAGCCATTTGAAGAAGGTCTCCTCGTACCATGAAGTTTTGACATACTTTCGTGCCTAATCTTCGTAGGGTTTGATTTCAGAATATAAAAAATACGAATTTCGCAAAAACCATACAAATTCTTCAATTTATAACATTACTGGCTTTATCTTGAACAGAATTGCGACTATCACAAAACTTATCCTTTCAAATAATCTGGACCTTTGTCAAAAATATTATGTATCAAAATTTTCAGGAATACACACTATAAGTTTGCCATATTGATGGTACTATCTTGAAACAATTCGAACGATACCAAAGGAAATTATACTTTTTCCTTCCCTTTCCAATCGATAAAAAAATCTTCAGATTCGGTTAAAATCTAATGGTGATGAAATAATAGTATTATCATACCTATATGGCAAAACGATCTAGGAAATGTCTAACGCAAATTCTCGAAAACCATATCTTTTAAAAATTCATCAGAAAGAAAACTAACACCGACATTAAAATGAAAAATTTCATTAATAAAGATCAATTAATAGAAACCTATGCTGATGGATATGACTGCTGATTAAATCATAATTAACAACATTATTGAGCCCTGATACATGAAATTACAAATTGAATTATATTATTTATAGCTACAATTTCCTCTAAAATCCTATCACAAAACACCAATTATCGGTGATTCCTGCCGTAGCGCGGCTAGCTTCAACCGAGGTAGCATGACTTGTAAGTCATAATTATTGTCATCATTAGACGTATAATAAGTAGATAGAGACTCATTTCACAGCACGTTTACGGCATAAAAGCAAACAATACAGCTTCAGGTGAAAACGTTTTCTTCTTTTTGGACGCTTCTAGAATATACTTGTGACAACTTGTGGTTCAATACGTTTGAATCCCTGACTGTGCAGTTGTTCAATTTGGATCATCGAATATGCTTGCAGCAAATCGAATACTGACATTTTTTACATCTGGATTTTCTAGAGATAACATCAACTTTAGACTCGTAAATGAAACACCTTGACGGAAAAAACTATTTATCCGGTCAAAATAAACCAAAAAATAGGAGTGAAGAAGTACAAAAACTCGCACTCAGCTCAAAATTGGTTGAATTGTATCAAAAATGATATCAAAAAAATTCTCATCGATTCGATACCTATAAAAAGATTTACTCGGGGTCAGGGCCACAAACACGGGATTTCCGAGATTTTCAGCAGAACGGTCAGTTTTATCATAAAATTAGTTCAGACAAAAATTATGGATCAGGTAATTATCTAAAAAATATCTAAATACTTTTTAGAGCCACTGTTTCTGAAATATAACTATTATTCAAAAAGTTGGAAGAGCTATAATCGTCATAATATGCACACGTTTCCACGCCATCTTTGGGGTAGGGGCGCATTTTCTTAACGTGGTTAACGTGATTCTTGATTCTCTAATACTTCTGCTTCCTCTTCTTGTTGTTCTTCTTCTCAATTCCGAATGCAAGTAAATCGCCTCAATAGCAATACCAACGAGGAGACATGCGATGTCTCCTCGTTGGTATCAAAAAATCCTCATCTGTTGGTGATCAACATTGGAGTACGACCGGCCTTGACAATTTGTACATGCTAGAGAACAAAACAGTACAACTCATATTCAATCACATTTAGCACTACATCCCTGTTTACAGTTGCGAAAAATTGTGTTTAGCAGTTTTTCCGGCACAGGTGGTAGTAAAGTCTGAACTGGGTTCAATGTATTGTCAACCAACGTCCAACTCCACTCTTTTGACTGTAGCTGATAACCAAGCCACACTTGAACTTGGTAATATACCCGTAAAAGATGTTGATGAGCAGCCGCTGAGGTTGGAGGGAGAAAAGCTAATTGCACTTATTTTTCAATTCGAATGTTTTTAACGAAACATGCATATCGAAACTTATCAGAACACGTAGTTTTTTAAGGAGCTCCATACATAGAGAGAAGAAAGCGAACTTCGTTGGTGATAAATTCTTGTGGAGAATTACTCTTTTTGAAAACTTGAGCACATTGAACTAAATCTTGTTTTTTGAACATTTTAAAAACTGTTGTTTTACTTCTGAAAAATGCAGATGTATCACAGCCTTGCGTGTCAATATAGCCCATGATTCTGACACTGCAGTAGATAGAATTTTCGATAAATATATTTCCGATTGATGTTGAGATTTTTCAGGTTTGAAAAAATAGTTTTTTCGATTGGAATTTGAACAGTGAATAATACGATTAAGTCTACATCTTCACCTCCAACAATAGTTTTATTTGTTAAATTGAATTGCCCTATTGCTGTTTCAAAACTCAAAACAGCACGAAATAGGTTAGAATATGATTCATACAATTACCTTGCTGGAAATAAAACAGTAAAATTCAGGAAAAACGCACGAACAAATCGATTTTTTATTCGATAGGTCGAGATGAATTATAATCACATCAAATCATCGCCCTTCATAACTGCGGCAGTGCTAAAAAATTTGCTAATAAGTTATGCAACAACTAAGTTTATTTCTGTATTTGTCCTGCCCGTTAGCGATAGTTAACTCTTTCCATGAATCATAATTGCAAAATAGTCCATCGCAATACATACAGTGTGTAAGTCCATCGCAATACCTACAATGTGTAAAAGCCAAATGGAATAAAATCATTAATTCGGTTACTGTATATATTTAAAAAAATGCCGAAACACGACAAATTCAAATTATAATTTGACATTCTTCAACGTAAAAATGCCACCGTTACCTTCTACCTTCTTCGAATGACAAGTACAACCCCCAATTTTTTAAATAGGAAGTATAGGCTTGTGATATATCGTTTAAAAGGTATCTTCATTCTCTATTCAAAAATGTTATTGTTTTCGAATTTATTGCAACAATTGAGACACCAAAAATAAAATCATGTGGTTACCGAAATTCGATAAAATACACTCAAAAACTAAAATGTAATGCAAAACGCAATGAAATGTAGAATACGAAAAAGAACTATGGATGTTAACGAAGTCGATGTTCAAAATGTTCACCGAGAACGTCTTGGCAGCATCCTAATCTTAAATAAAACTGTCTTCTAACATTATTTAACATACCAGGCGTGACCGACCTAATCGCAAGCGTTGTTCGTTCTTTTAAGTCATTCAAATCTGAAGTTTTAGTTTTTTACACATTGCTCTTTACATATCGCTATAAAAAGAAATCTAATGATAAAAGATCAGGTGATCGCGCTGGCCATTCAATCGATCCTCGCCTCCATATACACCCATTGGGAAATGATGTATCGAGGTATTGTCGGACATTAACTTGGTTATGTGGTGGTGCTCCATTCGGCTGAAACCATATCGTATTCACTGGAACTTAAGGGTTTCCTGGATCAGGATATAAATTTGCTAAAATTGGAATGACATCATTTTGAAGTAGTTCCAAAAAATTATTGTCATGCAAGTTGCCCTCAAAGAAAAAGGGACCAATGATATGGTTTCCTACAACTCCTGCCCAAACATTAACCTTTTGAGTGTATTACTTGTGTTCTTCTCTCATCCAGTGAGGATTTTCCGTTAACCAGTAGCGGCAACTTTTCCGATTAGCATGACCGTTAAGAGAAAAAATACACTCATCAGAAAACATAAACGTCTCCTAATTGCTATTGTTATCCAATATGTCCATCATTTGCTCACAAAAATAAGTTCTTCTATCAAATTCGTCTTCCATGAGTAGGTATCATTTTATAGGGATGCATTTTATTTTCTCTTAATATGTTTACTTTCGATGTATGACTAACATTGAATGAAATGGTTGCCTGTCTACTCGATGTATGTGGGTTTTTCTCAAACCCAAGCATCACATCTAATTTGAGTTCATCACTCATTGCATTGATAGGTGCTTTTATATCTGCCCCACATGACCAAACTCGCAAAACTGCTTCTCTATTTTGCTTATTGTTCCTTGAGATATGGGCGGTAAATTAGGGAATTTCTCATGAAATAGGCGAGCTACTTCCTGTTGTGTTCGGGTTTTATCTCCGTAACCAAACATTTGTAAAACTGTTATTTTATGCATTTCCGTTAATCTTACCATTTGTCCGACTTGAAGTTAACGAACTTTAAACTTAAATTGAAATACTGACAGCTAATGTTGTAATTGACAATACAATTTGACAAGGCGTTTTAAACTAACGTTGCCACGGAAATTACAGTTTTTTAAAGGATACCATCTGAACAGAACATTGCTATGGTTTTTTCTTACTTTCTTATTATCAATACCTCCACATGAAATTAGTTTTGAATATATGGCAATAAGTTTTGAGTGTATTTTATCGAATTTCGGAAACCACATAATTTTATTTATTTTATCTAAATTATTGCAATAAACTCGAAAGCGATAACATATTTGAATAGAGAATGAAGAGTCCTTTCAAACGATATATCATTAGCCTATACTTCTCATCAAAAAATTGGGGGTTGTACCTGTCATTCGACGGGGGTTGAAGGTAGAGGTGGCATTTTTACGTTGAAGAATGTCAAATTATAATTTATATTTGACGTGTTTCGGGATTTTTTTATAATATCTACAGTAACCGTAATATTGAATCTATTCCATTTGGCTTTTACACACTGTATAATAAATCTGTAACTGATAGCTGTCTGTCTGAGTATTTGTGCGCATTAATTCAAAAACAAATCAACTAATTCAGTTTCGGTTTTTACTATTCTATCGAGGTGAGCTGCATCTAACATTTAGTGTCTGATTTATTTCAATTGTTTGGTAAATAGAAAAGTTATGTCAATCCAGGCAGAAAGCCACTTTCCATCAAGTAGTTGATGTCCAACCTTGACTCTATAACATATCATCGTTTAGATCATCGTTGGAAACCATCTCATCTTTGACGGATGATATTTAAGTTTCACATCAATCCCATAGATGTAGTTTTCGCTAGGCGTGTTGACACTTCTTACTCGGGATTGAAACGGGTTCAGGTATCATCTAGGCGTTGTAGCTGTATGTCATGAAGTTCCTCGGACGAAGTATTTTGAACTTTCATTTAGATTATTCATGAACAGTTGACATTCTACTCATCATTAAAGAGAACAAAATTCAGGCTTTTGGGCCGGGAATGACTGTTGGTACTTCAGGTTCCATTCGACTACGGCCCATACCAATCCGGATTTTGTTTTCTTTGATAGCGACTCTGGTCGTGAAAGCCTATGTTATTATATTTTACTCAATGTTCAACCCATGTTTTATTCATTTCCATCTCAGATCCCAATAATTTTACATTTGTGATTTCATACGCATTACTTAATTCTATCAACTTCATATTATCCCTTTTTTTAACTAACTCATGTGAATGTTTCTGTTTTGTCAATTTTATTATTTTTAATATTTCATTTTATTCGTTGTTTTTATCATAGATTTCAAATCTTTTAACATTGTTGTAGACAATGTAATCCTCACAAAAAAATTCTCAGTAAGTTTCTACTCGAAAAACGTCAGCCAATACAAACTTGGTCTTACAACATATATTCCCCCGAGGCCTGAAAGTCGAATATTATTATGCCAGTTCAAGCTCACATGCATTATGATAATATAATTGATGTTTTCGTTGAATACTTGCTAACAAAAGAAATATAGGTAGTTTCAAATAGTACCTCGAGGATACATGCCAACTACGAACTACGGGTGTACGCTTGATAGTTAGTGACACAGCAAATCAAACATTCGTCTGACGTGGGTTTCCAAAACAAAAGAAACGCGTGCCTCCAGAACAGAAGAAGCCTCTGTGTTCCTGTCAATAAAACAAAAGAAATGAATCGGGATAACATTTGTTTTCTTCGTTTTGCTACGTGAGGGCGATGACATCTCCTCTTACGAAGACGCCATTCATGGGATCAACAGAGAAGTCAATATTCAAGTAACAAAGATAAACAAGGCTCCCCAAGGTGGTAAGATGCAAAGTCAAGCATCGACATCGACCGCTGACAAGATTCGTACTATGTCTTTCACTGCAGCCACCACTGCAAGGCAACAGGCTGAGAACCAGAGCCCATACACAATGCATTTCATGACACAACACCAGACAGCGCGATTTCGACCCGTCATATGTATAATCAGTAGTGCTAGGCTAAACCACAAATGCATTGCTATACAAAACCGTTCTAGAAAGACAGATTCATGTTCTGGAATAGCTGCAGGGTACTTACTACACCCACAAGCCAGTAGACAGTATCTTGATCCTCTCGGGTGATCTGTAACCATCCAGGCAGCTCTGGAGTAGTACCTGTAGACCATATTCTGGAATATTCTGTAAGGCAGTCATAATGGAATTTTTAAGAGATTTCAAGTTCACATTGAAATTGACGGATGATCAAAGTACAAGAGTTTTGGGACCACAGTAAACTTCCCATATGAGGGTATATGTAAGTCAGCTAATTTACCCAAAACAGAGGGTTTTTCGCCTTTGATTTGGGTGAATTATTATTCAAGCACAGGCATTTTTAGACCTACAAAGGGGGAGTTTGTTTCTTCTCATGAAACAGATTCTGTTCTTGCTATCCAAGAAGTTGGTACAAAGCAGATATGCTGCTCTTGAGGAAGTGATGAGTCGCTTCCTGGCTGAACCACCTAACCTCCTAGTAGTCCATTGAAAAGTTACATTTAGGGTTGCGTTTTTCAGAGGACGCAATTTCATCTTCTTAATGTATAGGGGGGAGTCAGTGGAAGGTTAAGTTCAAGTTTGTGGGGTCGCCACCCTTCTCCTCCGGCCGCCCTCTTGGAAAAGGGGGTGCAAAGGGTTTTCGCGCTGTATCTCGTAAACTAACAACCCTACAGAAAATTTAATCGAACCTAAAATGTGGCCAATTAAATTTTATACAATTTTATTTTCATTACTTTTTATCGTCAAGTGACCAACAAAAAAGTTATAATCAAAAATGACTGAAAATTTTGTCACAAGTTTTCTTTTGGAGGTTATAATTTTTTTTCCAGTTCATTTTACAATGAAATGACGTCATAGCAATCTTGTAAAGGATTTTTCAACGAACAATTTTCAGTATAAAGTTGTTTGATTTTATTTACTCATCTAGGTTTTACAGCGCTCCAAACTCGACCAGATTTTCGAATGCTCATAGGGATACAATAAAAACAAAACGTTAGGCTTACTTTTCTATTTAAATATTTTTTTTCATACAATTCATTATGATCTTAACATTCCTATGATATTATTATTTTTGACCCGTCTCCCCACTACAAAACTTAGAACCCTAAGCAGGTAGAAAAGGCCCAAGTAGTTGTTTGAGGACAAATGAGCACCTGCCTGCTATTACTGTTATTATTATAATTTATCCTAGGTGGCACAGCTGTCGGTTCCCCTCTACTTATTCTTACAGTTATGCTACATATTTCGCCACGTGAAGTAGTATCAAAAATTTTGAAAAGTATTTTCAGTTTCATCGATACTATTGAGAGTTTTGTGGGTAAAATTTAAATTTTTGTGATAAGCATTTTGACTTTTTTCAAGCGTGCATCATGAGTGAATATTTTATTTGTAAGAAACCTCTGGGGAACATTAAACTGAGAACTGTAGAGGCTAGAGGAGTGAAAACTTTGCTTTATCGAGGAAAAGCCAAA
>WOGR01005211.1:0-14011 GCA_015342045.1 Leptinotarsa lineolata | reverse complement strand
ATATACAGATATATAGATATATAGAATATACAGATAACTGTTTCAGAAAGTAGGAAATAATTTCAGTGAAAAATATTTTTATCTTATATCATGTATTTTTCATGGCGATAGTATCAAAAATGACTCACTTCACAGAATCAGTAAAGAGCTATGACAGTGAAGCGAAGAAAAGGTAATTCATATTTCCATTATTCGAAAACAAGGAAGGTCTTTAACAAGCACTCAGAATGTGGATTAAATGCTATTTCACATCAGGTAATGACTCAACCGTCCAGTCTTCCTGAAATTGATGTATTTGCCATAAGAAGTTGATACATTCGCTATAACAATTATGCTAGTTACCTTGCTATAATATCGAAAGTTATCGAAAAAATAATTCAAAATCAGCCTACTGAAATTAATTCATTTTGTCTACCTTTTGCGTCAACCATCCCCTCCATCGAACAATTGACCGGCAGGCTTTTTTGAAAATAGGAATTTCGATAGATACATTTCCAGTCAGATTACTCAATAAATCACCTTAAAACCTTGAAACAATTAGAATATAGTATGAATATATTGCAGTTGAATTATTTGGAAAGGTGACATATCTTATTCAGTATCGAATCAGTTTTGAATTTGATATCCAGTTCTATTTTCAAATTTGACGAAAAGGGAATTTTCAATTCACAGTATTCGACATGCCAGCACTTCTTCAGCTCTACGAGCAGGAGTAAGTATAAAGATGATAGAAAGCCAGCTGGTTTGACTCCAGGTTCAAATACATTTTTCAAGTTTCATAATAGTTCTCTATATCCACCAAATGATATTTTTTCTCATTTCATTACTGAAAATGAAATGTTTTGATTGATATTTTACATTTTATTTTTTCTTCATTGTTAGAATATGCATAGCTTTTTCTTTATTGTTAGTATATGTGTACATAGATGATTATATTTATATTCACATGTGAGTATGTATTTATATAGACATAGTATTGAATATTTAGTTTTTTACAGTGTTTTCGAAAACACAAGTTATCAAGGTAGTTTTCCAGTAATCTACATTTACAATTCATCATCCAGATAGGTACGTGATTCCAAAATACACAACGCTCTCTCCAAACCAGATTATGGTCTATAGAAATTTATTTCTGTACAACTGTCATTAAAAGTGACATTTTTAATGGTTGTTAAGACTATTGAAAGATGATGTTTACAAAGTAGCGTGTTTAAAATATTTTCAACACTAGGTAGTGTTAAAAGTAATTTTAACACGATTTTTTTCGACCAAATAGCAATAAACAAAACATAATTATTTACAACATAAGATATATGTACAATAGATATAGATACAATTAAATTATATTACGAATATATTATATACATTAATTACACTATTATTATCATTTATGAATAATAATATGAAAAGTATAATTAGAACAACTACTGATATTGATATCTTGCGATGTTAAAGAAACTTGTAATATATTTGAACCAGCTGAGTTGACAATTTCATGGGCATTAATATTTAATTTTTGAAGTGAGCAGGACGATGCTGTAACGCTGGACGCTTTTGGGATTATTCTTTCAGCAATAGCCTTTTCATAAGAAATAGATTGATCGATGTAACCTTCAGCTACTGTTTTAGATTTCTATCCTCCGTGCTTTTTAATATCCGTTATATTTGCTCCTGATTCTGCTAGCAAAGAAGGAGAAGACTTTCTGAAACAGTTATCTGTATATTCCTTCGGTTCCAATGGTTCTGAAAATCAGCAATAGTAGAGAGCATTTTCCCAAACGTGTTTATACCAACTGGGTTGACACTGCATTTATAATTTGAGTATTTCAGGAAAAACATTGATGATTGATAACAGAATGGCATAATGCAACGTATTTATCAAAATAGTCAATGTTTTTTCCGACAGTGCAATTAGAATGACCTATTTTCGTTTTTGTTTTTGGAATTTGAACAATCAATGATTTATCCACACAGCTCTTCACGCCGGTAGGCTCCATATATTCCGAAAATAGCAACTTTTATCATCAAATATTTTTCATCTGGCGCCTCATTTATAAACCTCTGTATTTGTTCAAACGTAAGAGTTTTTGATTTTTTGGGCCCATAACTTACATTTTTCCGCTTCAAGATTGCTATTGGCGAGTTACATATTTTTGATTTCTCTCATGGATAGGCTGAAATTTCCTTCGTCGAAACGTTTTTAAGTCTGCACCAGCTAAGAAAATTAAAATATGCGATATCGTATTGCTGGGCCGATTTTTTTGGTAATAATTCAATTGAAATTCTTTTTGCAGCCTCTTCAATATCGTTAGGAAGACAAAATTCCTCACTATTGTTCTTCATTATGCAAGACATTAAACACCAGCAAGAACTTTAAATGTGACTTCAAATAGAACGCGTGAGTTGTAAACAATACTGTTTGTTGGTAACCAGGTGATTTGGCGTCACCTGACACGGCCACTTCACTGCAAATGCGATAACATGAAAATAGTTAACTGACAAGAGATATCAAAACGTATTTCCATAGAAATATCAAATATATCTATTTTATTATGAAAACAGGACAATTGTTCAAAAAATTCGTGTGAGTGAAAACTGTTTCACTCACAAAATAAAACCTTACTTTCAACACTCATATCATAAATAGCTATTATGTTGAATAGAAAAAGTTCAAAGTTGAATTATTGTTTTTTTGTTCAGGTTATAGATCAAGGTGTGTTGTTTTTTGAATTCCATCAGTCATTTACCTATCTGTTGTTAACATAATACTGCAATAATCTGATTTTTCCTGGAAAAAATATAAGAACATTATCACTCACTAAAATGGTAAAAAACTCTGCAACAACTCCAGTCCAAAACTTTATTCACACATTGAGGCGATGGCAAAAATTCAATCACCTACTATGTATGTAGTGAATCGATTTTGTAGGAGCTTGAAGGATTTTTGGTTTTGGTGAATTTTCTCAGCTTACAAAGAATCTAAGAGAATTTACTGAGAATACATATTTTGCTGTGGACAAAAAGGCTGTTGAACGGCACATACGTATATCTTAGAGACATATATATTAAATTTTCGCAGTAACTCATCGAAGTGGTCTTAGATTTTGCACTTTCTACAGCTGTATATAGTTCTCCATTGAACTGTTTATAATTATTCAAATAGAGAAAGATAGAAATTCCCAAGGGGTGTCAATAAACAGCTCAGATTTTCTCCATAAATAATAACTCCCATTCAACACTTGTAAACCTTCAATTAGAAATATTTGACCCTGATCAAGAAACTACTCTGTAGTGTGATGAATCAGGTGATTCATTAGGATATCTGTTATAACAAATGCAGTTACTTCTGCATGTAGACTCCTGGCAGAAACAGAAGGAGGATATTGTTTGATAATCTCAAAGTAAAATGAAAAATAATAGAATGGAAAATATAGGAAGTAATAAACCACAGAAGAGGAGTTGCAGTATTATAAATTCATTGAAAACGAATAATCAATTAACACGCACCTTTCAATACGAGTTGACGTTTTGAAAAATTGAGTTTTTCCCAATCAAGCAGAATGTCTGCAAATGATGATAACTGACAAGTATCTGCAAAGTAAAATTATGCTTATGTTGCAAGAGTTACATTCCATTCTAACCTCAGTTTTTCAAAAGGTATTCATTTTTCCAATATCGTTTTTACTCATTGGAAAATAATTGTAATCAATTTCTCTCAATATTTAAAAAGTAATACAAATTATGCATCATCAAAAAAAAATAATTGGCGCTCCGCGGCGACTTGATTAATTTCAGTGACGCATTTGCTTTTTCAGCTGCAGGAAAACCCGGAAAAACCTCCAGCACCACATCATCTGAATATCTTGATCTGCCAATGCCCTCTCTTTCATAAAACAAATGTAGGGTGTCTCCAGAGGCTCCAATGAATTCAAAACATCACCAGAAAATTTTGTGACATGACTATCGTCAAACTTAAGCCAGTCCGTTTCATCCTTGACCAAAGCGTAATAATGACCAGACTCAACGCCAGACACACAGTGAACAATGACTGCATGAAGATTATAATAGTGGTCTGCTAGATTGAAGTGTGATTCTATGTCTAACCTTCGTAAGATTTTTGTGCCTCTGTCTGAGGTTGATTCATGTTGGTAGATTGACAATGTTATTATTAGATTGACTGGGGCGTCAGCTATACTTGTTATCTTATTATAGTCAGTAAGTTTTGCGCAAATTTGGCAATACACCCGTTAAAAGTTCTTTTTTCAAATGATTCAATTATTTATTATAATTCCTGTGACAATAAACCATAACATATTTCTTCAGGTTTTCTGCAGCAAACTTGTGACGTTTGTTAGTTAATATTGATTTATAGACTGAAAATGACCTTTCGACGTCAACTGACGTTACCGTACAGAACTTGAAATTTGGCGCCATTTCTGCAGAGAGCTCTTCAGGCAGAGTTTGTCTGGTGCCGTTGATAAATGCGTCAATTTTCTTTATTCCTTCAAGACCAGGGTTTTTATATATAACTGAATTTAATTTGCCAAAGACATTTCTTCTAATATTTCCAAAGACTTGCACAGTTTGTCAATTGCATCGGGTATATTGCTGAAATGTGTGAAAGGACCCTCAAATGCCAACTGGTTTGAATTGATTGCGAATGGCGTCTGATCTGTCAAATTTTTCAATTACTTCTTTTATGGGTTCGAAATTCTCAGTATTAACCATACAGCTTTCAACAAAGTTTCCCACCGTGTTAATATTGGTTCTGGGGGTAGTGCTACATTTGGTAGTGGCTCCTCATATGCTTGTACTCTCAATGGGGCTTTTAACAACACCTTATTTGTAGAAGAAATCAATTTATTGACTATCACGAACTCATTTCTGATCTCTTCCGCAACTCGATGTAATCCGTGGGCTAGACAGATGATGTGAAGCAATTTTCAGTAGAATACTTTCAGAGCTTGAACAGTTTTCATCAAATACGCTATTTATGAACCGGGCGTAGATAGTTGACAGGTGAGTTTAATAAACCTGCAACGTTTCTGTACGTAGAATTGCTGAAAAGACAATTGAAAATAACACAAATTTGGTAAACTAATTGAAATGTAAAATATCACACCTCCCTCGGTAAAATTAAAAGAAGAGTTAAAAAACTTTTCTTTTTTTTACTACAATATACATAACCTGTGTTTTACTAAATAAATAATTTTTAAAAATAATTCAAAATAAAATATGTCTAACAGTGATAATTTAGAAAGTGAAAGTGAGCAGCCTCCTGCAAAAAAAAGCAAAATTACACTGCGACACACTATATTTTTATATTTTATAATTAAAGTATGCATTTGTCTGTGTATTGAGCTCGCATATATTTGATCTTTTTCAAGAGTCAGTACATGTAAAAATTCAAAATTCACATAATTTTCATAGCATATAATATTTTTAAATTAATTATTGAATGAGTTTAATATTATTCTCATGAAAATTAATACACTAATACACTTGTTTGAAGAATACATTTCATTAGGACAGGAACATCAAAAAATTGATTCAATTTAACTAAAAGAACAATTTGTTCAGGCCAGTCTCGACTTACCTACACTGTAGATTAACGGACTGACACCTATCAGAAAACAACTATTCCCCTGGCTAATACCACGAAGGGAATTGAATTATATCCAACAGGTGTTACTGCAGAATTCTTCACAGAAGTAATTCCTGCATATGCTGTTGGCGATGCAATTCGAGTTATGAACAAATTGTTCATTTAGATAATTTGTTTTACAGCCAGTCTTCAAGTATGCCCACTAAATATATGTAAAAAAATTAATTGAATAATTGATTTTCTAATGATGGCGGAATTTATATTGGAACATTTATTATTATTATTTTTATTTAAAATTAGCCGCATTAACCTGTTGGTTATTAGCGGCGGAGTATGTCTATTATAAATCATTAGGTAGTAGTTTACAATTTCATAATAAGGTTCAAAGCAGTTGAAAGGCAAATAATATTCTCACTTGATGTCGTCCTAGAGCTTCTTTCAAATCTTGAGGTATATTGTGGTTGTTTCTTTCTATTTGGAACATCGGACATTCCGTTATGATGTGTTTCACTGTAAGTGCCATTTTACAAATTTGACACTGCGGTTGTTTGAAATAATTGTATAGGCATTTTTCATATTTTACGGATCGAGTCGTTATACAAACGACACCAAGCCAGCCATTTCGAAAAATTAGTATGATGTAATTTAATAGGGATTTGAGTTTGGGTGGTTATGAAATCATCATGATCACTGCTCTGCGTTTATCACTTTCATTCATAACTAACTCGATTTTGGGGTTCACTTTATCACTCTCTGCTACAGAGTTGTAGGATTACATGCCTAAGAATATCGCATAAGTTCCTGAATTAAGGAAATCTAGAGTTTTGCCTAATACGATTTGTTTTGTCTATCGCAACAATCGGTTTTTGCAGAAAAAGCCTCATTATCATTAGCTTTTTGTTATATAATATATACATTATGTGTATATTTCACCAAAAGTGGGATTGGGGACGGTTGAAACCTTTTTTTGGGTACGGTTGAAACAGAGAATATATTTGTGATGCACTGTTTGGATTCTTTGGTGTAGTAATGAATATTACTGAAGTTATATGCCAACAGAGGTGTTTAAAAATAATAATGTGTTGGGATAAAACTCCAGTAAGATTCAGAGAATATATCATTGTTTATTTTTTGTAGATGCCGAAAGTTTGGGTGAGGAAGACTTCCAGAAGAGAAATTGACTTGTAGAGCTATATTAATGCATATGGCGGAATCTATTTACTGAGATTGATTATGTTCCTTCATTTGTAACAGACAGACCTGATTCGGAAAATATAACTTAGCGAACAGATAGACCTAATCCAGAAAATACTATTGAGTCTGCAGTTGTATTTGAAGAGAATCCAACTGGAGGTGAAATACCACCATTATCGCCTTCTTTTTCAATTAAAGAATTATAGTTGTCTATAATTGTCTATAATAATGTTGTTCAACTGTTGAGGCAACAGTTGAACAACAAGCTCTCTATGACTCACCAGTTCCAATGATTGAGCAAGTAAACGTTCATGAACCTGAAGAAAATTTAAATACACCGCCTAAACTTATTAGCATCGGTATCTATCAAAAAATTTCACCAAAACCGTCTACAAGTGCCCAAGCTTGTATGTCCTTCATTCAGTCCATTTTCGAAGTTTTTTCATCTTTAGAAAGATTTGAGTTGAGTTTATTCAGAAAGTATTATCGTTTTTTGTAATATCTTCAAGCGTTTACTACTCGTTGAAGGCTGACAAATGTTTTGAAAGTATTAAAATCTTGAATACTGATTTATGTTGTCATGTAGTGCCATAATTAGTTGTATCATTATTTTCATTATTATTTACTGTATTATTTGAATGTATTCCAACTGCCCTGTACCAACCGTCCCTGGCAAGAATAGTTGTACAGAAAAAGAAGTAAATACACCTCCAGAAATTCGTTTTTTGTTGTTGCACAGTTCATCTAGTTTCTTCATTTCATTGTTAAACTGATTCGGATTTTCAATGTATACACGATATGTCAGTAATCGAATAAACGTGTTTCTCTTCATTCCTATTACACTTGTATTCCTTTTTTCAATAGTTTTTTATCTACTGACTAATAATTCAGATACAAACTAACTTGAAATATCATAATTTTCTGTAAACTAAACACTGACTTACAGTTTCATAACTATTCAAACATGTACTAAATATGTTATAAAATTTCATGATTCTAAACATAACAAGACTAATGCAACATGTTGGGGAGAAAATAGTAGGTACTAATCTAATAGAAATAAAATTTTCCCTCAGTAGGCTTCTGAAAAAAACTTTTGTTTAGGTTAATGTCAAATTACTGCGTTTAATGAATAGAATAATGAAATGTGTACATATTTTCGTACATTTATAATTCACAAATAAGTTTTATGTAGATACAATCCACACGAGATAAAGTGGAAATCGTTCTTTAATGTGGTGAGAATGTGCCATATCGAGATGTTGCTTGTATTTTCAATCACCGGCATCCAGGAAGAAATATTCACTTTAGTACCGTGGGAAGGATATTGAAAACATTCAAAGACACTGGCTCTGTGGACAATCGTTTCAAGAAACCACATAATCCAGTAAAGTATAATGAAGAGGAACAACTCAATGTTTGTTTGAGCGTTGCTGGAAACGGAGAAACTAATATTAGGAGTATTTTTTAATGAAGATACATGGGTTGGTAGAGAAACTGTGAGGAGTTTTTTGCCCAAAAATTAATCCAATCCCTGTAAGCCAAAGTTCATTCACACTCTTGAAGACAGAGATTTCGATATTCGAGTAGGATTTTCATTTTGGTTCCAATGTGAGAGAGAAACTGAAATTGCATTTCCCTACAGAATTTAATGAGCCGACGAAACAACTTCAACGTCGAACGGAATAGTTAGTTCCCAAAATTGTCGCTATTGGTCCACAATAATCCAAATTTTGTAATAGAATGCGGTGATCAATATTCATTCAAGACAAATGTGTGTGGGTTATTAAATAGCAAAATAAATTGACCATATTTTTTGAGTAGGTAAATTCGAACACAGACATGTACAGAAATTCCGTCATGAATCAGTTGTCTGAAGTTTTGGATAATCTTCCTCTTAGTGTTAGACGAAATTTGTGGTATCAGCTTAACGGGACACCGATTCACCAAACTGTAGAAGTGAAACAGTGTCTCAGTCAGATGTTTGGGGGCAAAGTAATAGCATGAGATTGGGAAGATTATTGGCCACCAAGGTCACCGGACTTATCTCCGATGGACTTTTTTCTATGGGGTTATCTGAAACAAAACGTGTACAAGCACAAACCATTTGAAAACAAAGAACATTTGAAGAATGAAATTCAGGAGTGTTGTGCTAACATAAATCCCATATTTATCAAAAATGCCACAGAGTCTGTGAATGAAAGGACTATAATTTGTATAGAACAGAAAGGACGACATACTGAATGATGAATTCGGTGTCTTTATAAGATTGTTGAGATGAATCAATGAATGTTATGATGTTTTGTGGTGTGTTTTTGGTTATATTTATTTTGGTTTAATGTTATTTACACATCTAATGGTGAAAATAACGAATATAAGATTTATGAAATTAACTCAAAAAGCGTTTTTATTTGACCGATAACTACATCTAACAGTTTACATCCAACAGTCAGACTGTTGGGTGTGAAATGCATTAAAATATTTCGAACTTATCTGCAGCTAATGCTAAAAAAGAAGTACGACAGTATACGAATGACAAGTACAAACATATTAACGTCCATACATCGAAAATCCGAATCAGTTTAACAATAAAATGAAAAAAATAGATGAACTTTGCATCAACAACGACGAATTTCTGATGGAGGTGTATTTATTTCTGGTAACAGGCCATTGTGGGTATTTTATGGGTAAGATCATATAACATTGAAGTCTCGTATTCATCAAAATTATGAAATTTGAATCATGTTTCGTTCAAATCGATAGAGCAAAATATACGAAAAATTAAAAAAAAAAGGGAAAAAAGTCGAAGTGACAGTAGAGACTCCAAATTTCGAGCTAGGGTACCTACTCATAAAATTGGAAACTGAGCAACTTTTTTGCATTTATCGAAATTTACTAAAATAAACTGATTATTTGAAGACTTTAGAAAAAAAATTTTGAAATCTACAGGTTTGGAGTACCTAGCACATGACAAAGAAAAGAGGCCGTTTTTTACTAATTTTTCAAGCACAAACTAACTGCGAAGTCAGATTTTCATTATATCTATTAATAAACAAACTTCCAAATGTCGCGAACTGTATGTGTGTATATCTGGTAATCAGTATGGGTCTGTTCAAAAAACTTTTGTTTGCTATTCCAACGTTTTGATATTGTGTAAAATCAGTATCTACAAAAATTGAGATTATAATTTTAACAGCTCTTCATCTGATATAAAATCATTGTTATATATATATATATTATATTATAAATATAAAATATAGATATAATATACATGGTTAAAAATATACATGTATATGAACAAACATAAATATATGTGATGTGAAATATGATATTCAAAATATTCATATATAAATCATGAATTACTGTATGAATTTTTATGTACGTGTAGGTTGTATGCCAGGCTATTTTCGAAACACAACCTTTTTCAAGGGTACCTACCTATGATTTCAGACAATTAATCCTCTCTCATATACGTGTCACACAAAACATATTTCACTTATTTACATTACAGGCTTCCAGACTGAGTTTTTTATTTCCGTAAATGATAGAACACACTCACAAACAATAAAACTGTCAAAACTCAACATTTTTTGGTTCATATAAACTTTTCCATGAGGAATCGGAAATATATTACAATTGTGGCTTCAAAGGGCTCGCTAGCTGTTCAGTACCAGGGAGAAACGTGAACTTTGCCCCTTTGTTGACAAAAGCGCAAACAGACAGTGCCTGACGGTGGCAGCGGAAGGTGAACAGATAGAAGAAGGCCATTTGCATAATTTGTGGACCAAGGCTGAGGACTATGTAAAGAGGCTGTATAGGGATATAGACTGCACCAATCGTATTCATGATGCTCGGTAGCAGCCAATCGGTGTCGATTAGAGGACGGGCAGAGGAGGAGCAACAAAAGAAATTCCGGATTCTCTGGTTATATTATCGGTTCCCTTGGGATCGGCAGCTGTTCTCTTGTTTATCGTGTTGCAGTATTCTGCTCGTGTGTTGGTCGCGCTTGCTCTATTGGCGCATTGCCACTTCACCTGTTCACCATAGTCGGCCATAAATCTCACGTCCTTTTTTCATTCCACTGGCATTCTGTGTGAAATAAATAAACTTCTTTTATGACACTTTCCGAGATTAAATGATGTGACATTAATGTTTTCAATTTACAACCTACGCCCGAATTTACACCCCACTGAAACTTCCTTATCTTTTTCCCACAATTTTTGCGGAATGAATAATGAATATTGAAACTGAATTTTGAAACTACACATTTTGACTAGATTATGAAAATTTATTATGGCATAAAAAGATCAATCTTTCACACCCCCACTTCACACTTGTCTAAAATTTTTATATAATTGTGAGTACCTACTTTTTTGGGAAAGAAAGTTTTTGGCTTTCTACTACCTACTTCATCTTGATACAAAAAAATGTGGAAATCTTCCAAAGAAGCAATCAATTTCAAAAGTATTATTTCTATGCATAGATGTGTAGATCATGCAAGTATTAGGTACTCATTATAAGTAAGTATTATTGATAATTAACATTTTTTATATACCTACCAACCCTGTAAGAGATAGAGAGTAGGTTGGATTGTGACAAAGTTGCCTGTTTTCGAGTAGGTACGTAGGTTCTACAGAACGATAGGTAGGTATTGAAAAATCGAGTCTTCCTTTCCGAAGATATGGGTGTAGTTACCTACGTGAAAAAAACAAAATATTTCCAAATTATCGTATCTTCTGAATTCGCAGAAATATTGAAAATCTATTCGAATTCTTTCAAGTGAATTTTCAATTAGCTATGTGAATATGTAAAATTTTTGAAATACTGTTTCAGCAATTTCCTACAAATTGTCGCTTGTAATTCAACAATTATATTAAAAAAACTCATGTCAAATAAAACTGTAATTGATGATTGTAGTAGTTCCTTGAATAAAATACCTATATATTGATACAATTTATTTCAATTTATGAGAACAAATCCAGGGCTGGTAGGCCTGAACTACCGAATGTTGTCTGCTGCAGCGACATATATCAGTACCTATCTTCTTCATCGAGATATAACCTTCTTTCTCGCAATTGAGTATCTAATATACCACTAATGATCTCTGCTGCAGTAGCAGACGAAACATTTGGTACTCGTGACTGCGGCTATGAAAGCATATGTTCTTAATTTTATTACATTTTGACAATAAATATCCCAAATTGTTTCAATATTTCCTGTATTCAGACTCGATGGAAAAATCTACTACTTTCATTGTGTAGAATTATTATCAAATTCATTATGAGAATCATCTGTAAAATAACAACAAGTCAATGAAAAATCGTGGTCAGAAAACAACACAAATAGGTAGTTCTCATAAATTACTACAATTATTGGAAGAATTATAAAATATAGGGTTACGAATGGAAGAGGCGTTGCGAAAATATAAAAAGTAGCTACTTCGCTAGGTCTAATTCATTGTGTTAATAGGAGTGACCATGAATGAGCTGAAAAGTCTCGGGCTCAACACACCGTTTTTTCAGTTAGTACTAACCCTCAAAAGAAAGCTATTGCAATTTCATGATTTTCTACTCATAAGTTTGTGAGTTATTGTGCTAAGAATGACACTACTTTTGTGATTTTCAAAACAATAGATCAAAAACAATTTCGTGTTTCAATTCTACACTGCTTCTTGTTGGAAAACAAATACCGTTCAAGAAAAGAAATGGCTTGAAAAGTGTTATAAGCACTACGCTCCATCAGAAACAACAATCAAACGTTGGTTTGCTGACTTCAAACGTGGTCGTAGAACATCGATGATGCAAAACACAGTGGACGTCCAAATGAGGCACTAACACCAGAACACATAAAAAAATCCACAAAATCGTTTCGAATGATCAAAAAGTGAAGTTGCGTGAGTTAGCTGATACTGTAGAGATATCAAAAGAACGTGTTGGCTTCATATTGCATGAGCATTTGACTATATCAGAAAGCTCTGTTCAATGTGGGTGCCGCGCGAGCTCTCTGTTGACCAAAAACAAGAACGTCTTGATGACTCTGAGAAGTGTTAGGGCATGTTTATGCATATCAAACCGGAATTTTTGCGTCGATATGTGACAATGAATAAAACATGGATCCATCTCTTTACTCCGGAATCAAAACGATTGTCATCTGAGTGGAGAGCAACTGGTGAACCTCGTCCAAACTGCCCGAAACCACAACAATCGACTGGAAAGGTTATGGCCTCGCTATTCTGGGATGTGCGTGGTGAAATATTCATTGACTATCTTGAGAAGGGAAATACCATCCACAATGAATATTATATATCATTTTTTGAGCATTCAAAGGCCGGAATTGCGAAGAAACGACCGCATATGGCACAGAAAAAAATGTTGTTTCATCAAGACAACGCATCGTATCACAAGTCATTCTAAACAATGGCAAAACTACCTACATGAATTGAACTCTGAATTGCTCCCACATTCACCGTATTCGCCAGATTTGGCTCCCAACAACTACTGGCCGTTCACAGACCTCAAAAAAATGCTCACTTGTAAGAAATTTTGCTCGCATGGAGAGTTTATTACTGAAACTGGGATGATGTAGTGAGTTGAGTTTTCATATTGATATCTTGGAATTTGGACATATCTAAATATATTTTATATGCAACCTCAAAGAATTGTTAGAATTAGTTAAAGTTTTCAATACTCCGTATGTATCAATCTTGCTATATAAAGTTTTCAATACTCCGTATGTATAAATCTTGCTATATAATCGAAAAAATCGATTGAAAATTTTTTTATGTTTGATGAGTAGGTAAAAATGGTTTATTTATTGATAAACATATATTTCGTCAAATCGATTTATCTCAAATTAGTAGTAGAATGTTTACTCGAAAAAGCTGGCGGAACAGACTTTGGCTGGAAGACAAAAGCTCCGCAAGAGTGCTATCTCTTCATTATGGCAATGGATTGTCGAAGAGAATAAGAATTGGATATAAATACAGCATGAAATCCTGTTTCAAATCGAGAGTAGCAGAGCATGTTTGCATTTATCATCCACAGAGAGAAACACTTATTTAAAAAAAAGTTCAAATAAGCTGCGCAGTGAGATTGGGTATGGATGACACAATTTAGCTTTTATCGTTTATAATTTTGTTGTTTATAAACCAAGTGACGATTATGATAAATTTGAAGTTTTAGCTACGATATGTAGCTAAAACTTCAAATTTAT
>WOGR01005210.1:0-14012 GCA_015342045.1 Leptinotarsa lineolata | reverse complement strand
CAGACATTCAACTTTTGGGGATGTTGGGTATGTATTTCTGCGTATTGTCTTGGGTTTTCATCCGACCAATAACGGCAATTGTGACGGTTCACGCAACCATTTAAATAAAATGAGCTTCCGTCTGAAAAACAGATGTTATAAAGCAGCTCGAGATTTTGCAATTATCTCTCTCATGCCCTCACAAAACTCTTGTCTTCGGTCAAAATAATCCTCATTGAGTTCATGAACAAGCTTAATTTTGTAAAGATGGAATTTTTAGTTTTTAAGGATTCTCCATGCACTCATATGGCTTATTCCTGTCATTGCTAATTGCTAATTTGTAGTACGCACCCCCTCGGAGGGGGTGCGTACTACAAAAAATCTGATTAGTCTGAAAGGTGTCCCCCTTTAATTAGAAATCGACGTGCCCGAGCTTTTTTTAAAAATCTTACTTTTTATATTCAAAAACGGCTCTGTTAAGTTTTCGTTGTTACATACTGTATGTATATTTAAATGATAGAACTTACCGATACTTGATGAAAATCCATTATAACGTATTCAAAAACCACATTTTAATGTGAAACACGAGTTGCAGTTTTGTAAACCTTCAAGTGGAAATCCCACATTAAAGTGTGTCTTTTGAATACCAATCGAATGTTTTTTGATAACAAGGTTTCACACATTTTTGAGTCGATATTTATGTAAATATGCAGCCAATACTGAAGGTTTACAAGGGAAACTGTACTGAGTTAGTTTACAGTTGGTAACCGAATATAAATAACTAAGATTGTATCATTTCATCTGTGTCCTGGACCATGATTTTAGAGTAAATGGGTAGTCTTTGCTGACTAGTTATAAACGAAATTAGTGAACTATTGGGGTACGCAGCATGAAGTAGTGTCAAGACTTGTCATGATTATCATTTTCGAAATGATTCAAGGGGATTTGTAGCCTTATTTTGCTTGATTCAAGGTGTATGTTAGAAAAAGTCGTCACCATTATTCTACAAGAAGAGTAGCTTATGTATATATTCATTGACACAGGTTGTCTATTAACAGAGTGCTTCATTTTATAATGTGCCTTATTCTGAAACATCGATGTCGGCCATTGAGAATGACAGTGTTTCATGTAGGTGAAATTTTATCTCTTTTACATTGTGTAGCGTTTCTGTGAATGATATCTGATTCAATTTCCACAACAAATGTCTGGAGTACAAACTGAATAGGAAAATGTGTTTTTTACATAATTCAATGTTTACATAAACGTAGTTTTTTGAAAAGTATTTTTTCTTTTGTGTAATTCAATTTTTATATAAAAGTAGTTGTTTCGAGAGGGATTTCTCTTCCGGTTTGTATCTAAAAGTAACTTCTATGCATGATCTACACATCTTTGTAAAGAGTTTATTTTGAAATCAATTGCTCTCTTCCTTCTTCTGGAAGTTTCACACATTTTTGTATGTATAAAGATTGAGAAGAAGGAACTAAGATATGCGAAAAGTATACCCCTTTCTACATGTGTATTCAAGTATTATTTTATTGTGAAATTATCACTGTTCAGTTCATGGTTTTGTGAAATGAACAGTGAAAGTCTCACAATAACGTGTTACTTGAATTACTATGGATTTTCATCAAGTATCGGCCAATTCCATCACACATTTTTTTTGTTACCAATATAATCTATTATTACAGCGTTTTACATTGGTAAAACTAGTGCACATTCAGTGTATCTATCTCTGTCCTTTAATTCTTAATATATTAATAGAAGACAGAAATACAACGAATGTGCAGTAGTTTTAGCAACGGAAACCGCTAGGATCACCCGATTATTAAATAATATTGCATTACTGCACATGTGTGATGCTATTTAATATTCCTTTTTTTCCTATTTTATACCTAGACTCAATTCATTTATTTATCCAGTATAAACGTGAAAACGATTAGTTACAAAGTTGTGTAATATACATGTATAAAAATATAAGTTCAATCCAAAAACAGTTAGAAAATTCGTTAGAATATTGAAATATATAAAATAAAAATCAACTTAAAAACTAAATGGTCAATAAAACAATTAAAACCAACCCCAGCAGTAAAACCTAACAAACATACAAGGCATAAATCTATAGACTGAATACATAATTGACCGCAGACATTTTGAAGACCTCCAAAGAGTAAGTAAAAAAATGAAGTTCTGATGCATCAGCTTTCCTTAACATTTTTGATATTGGACTATTAAATCCATAATTGGTAGATTGTGAGTTCTCAACAAAAACAGCTCTATCATTCCTTGTTACTCTTTGCTTGACTCTCAGGCCAACCAAAGAGAAGTTCCATGTATCTTCAATGGGATTTTCTAAATGAAATGCATTCATTCATTCAAAATGTAGTCAACCATTATTAGCAAATAATGCTCTTCATAGTACAGTCACTTATAAAATACAAAACAAAAAAATATAAAAATAAAGACAAGTCATATTGTAAAAACAACAAACAAGAAAACAAGACAAAGTATTGATGACTATCACCTGAAATATATTCAATACCTTTTCTTTTGAATGAATTCAATGAATCACAGCTTTTTATATGACTAGGCAAATTATTGAATGCAATCAGACCAGAACTAAAAAGAGTCACAACCTACATTTTCTCTGTTGTTACGAATTATTTTTATTTTCTAAGTATTATTATTAATATTATCATGACTAGCAAATACTTGACAGATATATTGAATTCTTCATGTACCAGTATTGTTGTACTTATAGATACATAAACAATTATTTTCATCTACCATTATCATTATTGTGACTAGCACATAATACGACCAGTGTATTAGTCATGGGAGATTGGATTTTTTGTCATATGAACTGCCAAAATCGGAATGAGTATGAAAATACAATGACTAAGAAAGTGATTGAAAAGTATGGGAATAATATATATTTTACTTTTGTAAAAATGTTATAACACAGTAGTTTTATATGATGACATCATACATAATAGAAAACATGTAGTGGACACCTCAAAAGTTAAAAGGTGTTTCTGATTCATTTTTTTAAATCAAAATATGAAAATAATTTGACAAGAGGTTTGACTTCAGAACAATAATTAAAATTCTGATATGTAAAATGTTTTATATGTCATAAAGTACTCGTGTGGAAAATCGATCGGATCAACGATTTTTGATAAGAATGCACTTTTGTTCAACGACATCCAACCTGAGATGTCTACCATTATTTGAAATGAAAAATTTTCACAGCAAAAATAATCATGATAACGTTAATACAACATAACAGGAATAATACAAATGAAATATCAAGTTCTGTAGATTCATGATGTTTTTGAACTAACAAGCTATGCGAATATATAATTCAGTCCATATTTTGTATGTATGTGTGTAATTATCACGTTTGGTGTTGTATTATCTGAATCTCATGAAACTCCACATTTGAATGTTTCAAATTCTTATTCACAACTGAAATGTTGAGGAGTTTCACTGACTTTTATTCACTGATAAAGTAGGTTTCAGTAGAGATAGAGCTATAAACTCTCATATAATCTCCACATATGGGCAGAAGAAAATCCCCATGGGATATTCCAAACCCAACACCATCGGAAACTCAATGTGAAAGTTTGAGTTGGTATCATAGGAAACCATCTTATACGATCATTCGTTCTACATGACTGATTGAATGGCAAACGTTATTTGGAGTTCCTTCAGAACAATTCGAATGGACTTTTGGAACATGTTTCATTGCAAACCCGTAGAGATATGTGGTTTATGCATGATGATGCTCCTCTTCATTATAGTTTAATTGTGCGGGACCATCTGGACCATACTTTCCACAACAGATGGATTGGTAGAGGTAGCCCATATGCTTGGCCACCGCGGTCCCCGGATTTAAATCCATTGGCTTTCTTTCTGTGGGGGCATCTAAAGAGCCTTGTTTACACCACTCCTATCCACACAAGAGATGCCTTGTCGAATACAATAACATTACATAGTGAAGCCATACAAAACGACCCTGGAATGATATTTCAGATAAAGAGAGAAGGGGGTCATATAGAGCAGTTTTTGTAGCATACTTTTCATTGATATTTATATGAGTTTTGTTAAGTTAATGTAATGAAGGATTTTAGGAACAAAGTACTAGTGATATTTTGACCCCCATCTTTACATTCCCGAGAGAAAAAGAGGAAGTCCGGGGACAACTTGTATAAAGTAAGTAGAAATACATCATGCTCAGAAACACTAAAACAATGGTAAAACATTGAATATAGTGTAGCGTAGATCCCAATGTAATTTATTTTAAGGGATCCAGCCCAGGGCTCCAATATCCCTAAAGGAAGGCTGAAAGTACCATTGTTTCAACAATTTAACTTTTGGGCATCGGGTGTAGTTCTCCATACATGGCAGATTACAGTCTGCACAGAGAGACTAGATAATTCATTTCCACACAGAAGTTATAAAACGTATTTGATACTCCATTAAGTTCCAATCAACTGCAAGTGCTGATTTCATCAAAAATAATCTTGTAACATGAAACCTCTCTGATTTTGCAAACAAAATTCTTTAAAGCCTCGTCAATGTGATCCGCAAAATAATGAGTCGACTGCAAGTTCACAAAGCTTTGTTTCAAGATATGAGAGGTGTTAATAATAAACAAAAAATTTATCAACAAAACAAACCAATAAAGATATTCAGGGATGGGCAACGTCGGTAGAAACTACGTTTTTTTCTGCAGGAATCACGATTTAGATTAATTACCTGAGCATTTGATCTTCTTACAACAAAATATGGATCGTTTTCTTACAATCTACGAAAATAACTAATGTAAAAAACACTATTCACGTAAGCAATGTTTCCTATCAGCTTGAAAATTAAATTAATTGAAGTAGAACTTGTCACAATAGTTCACAATACATATACCACAGAATACTAATTGTTACTATTCTGTGCCATTGTCCATAACCATAGAACACCACAAGTGATAAAAAACAAGACAGGAAACAGAGTACACGTCAAAAGATGACAAGTGACTTTCATTCTTTTTTCCTGGTTATAATTTATAGAAACTTTAGCCGGAGAATTTTTAATAAAAATAATCTTTCCTGAAATAATAATCATAGAATATGAAAAGATTAACTAAATGATAATCGGACAGGAATATATTACAGTAAGGAAATTGGTCACGACATATCCATATCACTATTCTCACAAACATTTTTACTTATGGACGCGTTACGCTAACACCACAGCTTCTCTACCAGTGTAGCTACGGTGTTGGCAAAACGCGTCTAGAAATAATGATGTTTGTGAAAATTGTGTAATTATTATCTCGAATAGTGATATGGATATGTCGTGACCAATTTCCTTACTGTAATATATTCTTGTCAGATTATCATTTAGTTGATTTATTCATATTCTATGATTATAATTTAAGGAAAGATTATTTTCATCAAAAATTCTCCGACTAAAATTTCTATAAATTATAACCAGGAAAAAAGAATGAAAGTTACCTGAAGTCACTTGTCATCTTTTGACGTGTTCCCTGTTTTGTTTTTTATCACTTGTGATGTTCTATAGTTATGGACAATGGCACAGAATAGTAACAATTACCATTCTGTGGTATATGTATTGTGAACTATGTGACATGTTCTGCTTCAATTAATTTAATTTTCAAGCTGATAGGAAACCTTGCTTACGTGAATAGTGTTTTTTTACATTAGTTATTTTCGTAGATTGTAAGAAAACGATCCATATTTTGTTGAAAGAAGATCAAATGCTCACGGATAAGATCGCATACACACGTGCATAAATAGTTTCAATTCTGGCGTCATTGCCATTGTAATTGACTCGACTTTCTTTTTCGCATGAGCTGGTAAAAAGTTCGAGCAGATGAGGTGTATGTCCTTTGTTTGAATTCATTAATTTGAGCAATGGGTATTAATGACAGTTGAGGAAAAATTCGAAATGCGACCAATTTTTATAAACGTTGAAATTGAGGATAATCTTTGTCTCATCAGTATTTCAAAATTATTTTCGATGCTAGTTCAGGAACTTGTTTCAAAACAAATATTTTTCATTGAAATTTCAATAGTATTGAGAAGGTAGGTAATTGTTTTTATTAGAGAATAATTTTAGAATATAGAGTTCATTGATGCTGTGATTGATCATAATGGTGATGAAAAATTTCAGTTAATAAAATTAAAATTTTGTGAATGTAAAACGACTGAATTAATTTTTTACACCCATCTCATCGTACTAATAAATAAAACAAATCATAAAAAAGCATTTATTCGGGGTACAATAAATCGATTACGAGGCAAATCAGAACCAATATGTCATCTGCATAGTTCCATCTGGGGCCTTTTGCGTGTCCATTACGCTCTGCTGCCGAACAAGTTTTCGTACCGATAATTTTGGTTGAATCGGAGCATCTAGAGGTGTTTTTTCAGTGGCTACAGGGGTCAATTCCAAGTCTTCATATGAGTCAACACCACTAGTAGATTCAGGCCTACCGAATTTCATTTATTACATTCACTGGTACATGAATATAATCATGGAATACAGACAGATAGCTTACGAAATTTTTTTCATTAAATGTCAAGGCAACTCAACAACTAAAAAAATCTATACACATAAGACCAAAATAAAGTTTCAGACCTAGATATAAAAATTAATATGATAAAATTATGAAAAACAGATATTATATGATATATGTTATTATAGCAAAAAGCAAAACATATTAATGAGTTCTCCGTGTAAAAGATAAAATTAACCAAGAGTAAAATCAGAACAGACGAATTTTAAAAATGCTGTGAGTTTATGCATCTGCTAAAGAAGGACTTATCGATCAGTTTGAGGATAAGTTATAGGATACGAACTAGTTTGGCTTACTGATTCAGAGAAAATGTTAGTGAAAGTTGTCATCATAATATTCGTCAAAACTATAATAGGGTCTATCAAGTCATCATAATATTCGTCAAAACTATAATAGGGTCTATCAAAAAGTAGAACATTACTTTTTTCTTAAGCTGAGATGAAAAGTTCCCTTTTCGTCTCCTGTATGCGGGCCAAAAGTGCCTCGTTCTCTTCCGCTTAGATAACACTAACGCGCATGTTCATAACTTACTTTTCCTCTCGACGAATTGTTTATGAAACTGTCTATGACAACTTGAAATACGTGACTACAGTTACATTTTTAATTTGTGATTGAAGAATGCTAAATGAACTTGAAAATTTTCTGTTGAAAGGATCGAACTTTTCTTCCCAGTCAGTGTAAGAAAAAATCGTATACGCACCATGGATGAAAAGTAAGGCATCCTCGCTTGTGATTTTGACAAAATTTCGCGGGCGAGAATGCCGTACTTTTTTCCCTAGGTGCGAAATATACTATGTAGCTGAATCACGATATTTGACATTTGTTATAAAATTCGTACAGAAGCAACAATACTGTTCCCAAACACCAGGAAGGCAACATTCTTCTTAACGCGCGTTTTACCAACCAAGTTGACGTCAGGAGTTAAAGTGCACTAATGATAATAGTGTGTACACTATTATTGATAATTATTGTACCTACTTGATCTTTTGAAGACGCCAACTTGGAACGCACATCGAGAAGAGTGTTGTAGTTCTAGTGTATGGGATCAGTACTTGTTTTGGATTCATTCTACGCCAGAGATTCCAGTTCTATCTTTCATTGGTACACTATTTCGGTTGGAATTCAAATTGTTTTTTATATTTGTTTGGCTAATGAAAGGATAAGATATCGTGAGTGTTTGAAGGATGAAGTTCTTCACGGTTCCATAACTATATTCCTAATATACAAAAAAAGATCCAATGCAAATGCATTAAACAATGTCTGAAATACGAACTTACTTTAAAGGTATACAACGTAAACAATCTTTGATGCCGAAATCTTTCCCAAACGCTTCTCCTTCTGCAACCGTCTGGGGCAGTCTGTGATGCAAAGTTTCTGGCAACCTGAGAACGAGCAGTCCTCCAATGATAGACATCACTCCCATGATGATCAAAGGTAGGATCAACATCGCTGAACCCTGGAAATAATCAACTCAGCTAAATTCAATAAATGATCTACTTTTTAATGTTCAGAATCTGTTCTCAGCATATGACTGAAACAAGGCATCTCACCAAATAAGTTATGAATGGTATGATAATGAGTCCCAGTCCTGCGATATAAGCAGAAGTACCAATTCCAAATCCTCTCAGCTGTGTGGGATATAATTCTCCTGCAAATGGGTAGATGATCAGGAAAGAAGCCGAAATTGCAGATTTTGACACCAAAAATAATATCAAAGTGGTATGCACATCATCTAAAAATAGGGAAAAATATTGTCAATGAAAAACCTGGAAAGGAAAACATTGCTTTCGCTTCTTCTTTCTGCACTTCTTACCAGCAGGTATTCCAACCGTTGCCAGACAACAAACTCCACAAATCAGCATACACGTGCATATCGGCCATCTCCTTCCCCATCTATCCATTACTAACCAGCAAGTCAGGTAAGTAGGAATTTCTACTGCAGAAGATAGCAGAAAACTCAAGTATTCGTTGCTGCCCAAAGAAGGGCCGTAATAGCTCAAACCGACGTAAACCGTTTCGTTGGCGAACCAGTTGATAGTTATCAAGGTGGTCTTCAGTCGCATGTTAGGGGTTCCGCAAAGGTCGGAACAACCTAAAAATTATATAGTTGATAAATGGTTAGTCAAAGTTACGGAGAAAATATCAACCCGGAGTTCTTTTGTATGCCTCTTCCTCACTCTTCGTTCGTTTATACATTATGTTTCTTTTGAGCTGCTGTTTGAAGCTGGCAGGCAGTTCTTTCTTATTGACTTTGGCGAGTTTTTCGATTACTTTTGATGCTTCTTCGAAACGTCCTTTCGCTAGCAGCCACCTAGGACTTTCGGGAAGACAAAACCAGTAAAGATAGTAGAAAATGAATGGTACGGAGGTGACAATGCCCAAGTGGACCCAGTTTCTAATCAGGTATGTGATTGCGGCAAGCATCATAAGCCCTACAGTATAAAACATGCAGGTTAAGACTGTGACGAATGATCTGTAATTTGGACCGACCAATTCCAGAGCTGGAACAAACAAATTATACACATTGTCTTCTGTATATTGCTACTCTTTGAACGTACACACGATAATGATGTCAGGTGTGAGGTTATGAGATATGGTTCAAGTAAAACTAAAATTGACATTGTGACCACGACAGAGTTGATAAAACAATTTATAAATAATTTTTTGATAAATGTTAAATCGTTAGTAAAGAAGAAAAAAGAATAGTACTCACAGATAATGAAAGGTATTTGGTACATCGCCGGTATGGTTAGCCCGACTATTATTCTGCTTCCAGCCCACCACCAAAAATTTTGGGCCGTCACCGTGAAAATGCTGCCAATCAGAAGAACAGTGAGGCATAAGAAAAACGTTTTCTTCCTACCGATAGTGTCATTCAACCTTCCGAAGGTGTAAACTCCAACTGGACCTCCAAGGTTTAGAGCCACGAGCCCTAAAGTAGGGTAGATGTCCTTGTCACAAACCAAATCGAACTGAAAAAAAGGAACCAATGAATTTTTATTTTTGATTTCCAAATTGAAATTTGAAATGAATTGGCCTTACAGTTCTAACTTCAATTTGGAGGACAAGCCTGACTAAGAAAAGACGATTACATCTCCCCTTACAATTCATTTGTGATTCATTCTAGTACCACTGATGAGACCTATGGCAGGTCGAAACAACGCTGTCTGATGTTGGACCATAAATGCCCTGTAGTGGAACCTACATAAAAAAACGAGGACGAATCCCGCTAAGTGGTCGATATCGAAGACCGCTATAGAGAGTCTCGTTTATCATTGACATTCGTGGATGGGGTCTTCTGTCGATACACGCCTTTTCTTATTCAGGATTGTCCTTTGAGGACAACTGAGTACTTTGTTTTTAGACTCTGGTTTCAAATAATGTATTTCAATATTATTGTTAGTATTTTTGAAAATATTCCTCGATGTTCTCTACAAGTGAAATAATTAAATTTTTTAAATCAAAGACAGCCTTCTTCAGTTGAGTACCAAGCAAATATTCACACGTTGCCTTAGGTGCAAATATTCACACGTTGCGAAAGGTGATTGTTGAAACTTGCAAAAAGTATCCAAGTTTTTCGAATCGTCTCATATGAATATTTTGTCATATGATGTTATGAACATTGGCACTATTCGAATACTTCACAATAAAACACAAATATTTTTGTAAACTTACATCTATAACAATGCTGGAAACTACTTTACTCTTGTCATAAACCCACCCATCGAGACATCTCTCCGTAGGCCATGAAGTATTAGCCACGACCCCGTTGATTCCAGACTCTCTCAATATTTCTGTCCAGTTCGCAACATATCTAGTACATTTCGAAAAAGTACCATCGTATGGGATGGAGAGATTTTTCTGGAGTTCCTCGCTCACGTTCCCCAGCTGAGGAACCCTACACCAATGTTCAGGAACGTCCGCCATGAAGAGTTGATTGAAGGCCCCGAAACCGCAGGGAAAGCAGGCCGGAAGGCAGACCAACCACAGCATGAGCTTCTGGTAGGTTCCGAATTCGCCCAGTTGGGGAAGGAGGTCATCCATATCCATACCATGCTGTGTAAAAAAACAATTATTAAAGTTGGCAGCAGCAGGATGTGTATAGAACTTGAAATGTGGTGGAAATTATTAGTACTTTTGATTGGATTCCCGAAAGACAACTCAAAATTTTGTCTTATAGTAGAGAGGGATTACCGAAGTAACTATCTCTCTTCCTCTATCTGATGACGCCAAATTGGTCGAGAAGATTGTTTCACATTTCCGGGTTCGAACAGGTCATGATTGAATAAGCTTAAGTCATCATTTATTATCATAAAGAAGCAGGGGTGAATTGATCTCTACGGTTTTTATGCAGTTATATGTATTAACGACTTTCTCAAAAACTAATATATCCTAAAAATATTTCTTGTTCAATTTAATGAAATTCCTACACGGCTGAGATTGAATTAACTAACTATAAACTATAAATGTTTAAACGATATATCATCATGACAAGAGTAGACATAAAGTCGTAATGATATAAACTAAATGAGTGCTTCGTCGTACTGTTACGGTTTTCTTCCAGTTTTCATCTGAAAAAAATCTCTTTATAAAAAGTTTTCGCTGAGGGTAATTTTTATCCCATTTTCGGGCTATTTTTTGTTAATGATGGAAAAATAGAAAGCCCAATAGTTTTTTGCCCAAAAAAATCATTCTTAATTCAGTGGCCACGGGAATGTCAGTGCAGTTAAGACATCAAGGTTTATTGGAAATCGACATCAACGGCATTATTTTTCAGGCAGTAGCAATTAGCAATACTTTTCAGTAGGATCCAAAAATTTATGGATAAACTCTGTAATCTATACGACAATCTTTTGTGTTTTTTAGTTAAACTGAAACATCTTGAGTGGAAGGCAATTTTTTGTTACTATTTTGTTGAACGGAGAAATTTTCTGAATTCCTTTGATAACTTTTTCACTTATGTTTGATAATTTTGACAGATGTCGGCCGATATTTGATATAATCTAATCGAATTATTTAATTTTTAGAATACTACCAAGTGAAAGGTTATTACATAGCCACAAGGAAAATTTTCCAGAAAAATCAAGACAAAAATGAAAGACTTTTCAAGAGTTGATGTAAAGTGACAAAACTTATATGAAAAAAGGCAAGAACAAGAAACATCTGGAAGTACAATTTGTGGAGTGAAATAAATATAAATACAAAAAAACAGAAAAAAATTCATTTCTACTTATTAGAAATCGAAGATTTTGCACTTTGACAAAGCTGTCACAATACTTCTCACGAGCACTACCATCAAAATATTTTTTATGATCTCACCTCGTTGGATTTCGAATGTTTAGTTTCGATAATTTCGCTTTCACCAGATTCAACCAATTCCATTTCTGACCCACTCGTCAGTCGTCAGTGATACTGTTTTCTACCAGATTAGTTTGGAAGCCATAGAGACTGACTGCTTTATGGGATTATTCCACATTCTCAATCAATTAACATCGGAATCAAATTCTCCGCCAGAAAAATAAAACAAAGCCTTAATAAATATAACACAATGTTACTTCCATGGACACTATTCAGTGTGATAACTATAAATTCTGATTTTGAACATGTAGCTGACTGATTCAATTTTTTCAAATTTGACAAAAGTCACGAAATGCATATTATGAACTAACCTTTTTGCCATCGTCCTAACATTTTATCATCCTAACATTTTATCAGATTGTATGAATCTTATATCTCACTTTAACAACATATATGACATGAATTTTAAACGCTTGCAGTTTGGGATTTGAACAGTAAAGATTATTTGAATATTTGGATATCTGAAAAAGTATTCCATTGTCTTTTTGCAAAAAAATTAAATAGTTTTAATATTTTTTTGAAACTCATTATAATTTTTTCCAGAAAGATACTAACTATATTTAACAAAGAGACTTTCTTGATAAAAGTTGATTATGAATTTTCATTTTAAGCTAATATAACAAAACAAAAAATCAAATATGTATGATACTAAATATGAAACAAGTTTTAGAATTTTTTGGGAAAGAAAGTTTTTGGCTTTCCAAAAAATTAATCGGTCCTAAAAAATATAACCCCTTCAATTTAAAGTTTTAGAACTTGTTTAACATAAGTATTGTTTTTACTTTAGAAGACCTCTAGCTTTAAACAATGCTACTAGCCCAGTGGCGAATTTTTGCTCACTGTAAATACTGAAGAAATCTTTTTCGACGGCAACAGTGAGTTTGAACTTTCACTAAGAGATGACGCTGCAAGAACCCCACGTTAAATTTACAATTGTAAAAGTGAGTTATGCTCTGATACATGCTCGGGTAGAAATAAATTTCGGGTTCGATATTGTCAAAATTTTAAGAGATCGAAATGAATGAAGGTTGTATCGAGGCCTAAACAAGAAAACGCGTTTTTTTGTTCAAAATTGGCTTTATTCATAAAAGTAATCTCAATCAAGAGCCACACTCATTCCAGCGCCGCTTTAACATTTCAATTTTCAATACCACTTTTGAAGATCGATTTATCTTTTGCCTCCAAATAGGCCTTAGCTTCAGTAACAACCTCTTCATTCGAGCGAAATTTATTACCGTTGAGCATTTTTTGAGATCTGCGAACAGCCAGTAGTCGCTGGGAGCCAAATTTGGCGAATACGGTGGATGTGTGAGCAATTCGAAGTTCAATTTATGTAGTTTTGCCATTGTTTTGATTGACTTGTGAAACGGTGCGTTGTCTTAGTGAAACATTTTTTTTCTTTGCCATATGAGCTCGTTTATTTGCAATTTCGGCCTTACAATGCTCCAATAACGCTACATAATATTCACTGTTGATGGTATTTCCCTTCTCTCAGAACCTACTTTGTAGATACATTGGGAGAGATGAATGTTTCGAAATTTCATTCCGTAATATTTATTTTCTCATACATTTTAAGAAACAGCATAATATTTAACGAGCGAGAAATTATGTCCTGAGTCTCTCGTTTTTGGCTTGCGTCGTAAATCATTAGAATAAGTAATGACCATTTCTCCCGAGTAGAATACTATACTTTTTCTATGATATGTATCAGGAATATTTCAAAATATGATTCACTTCCAGAAGGGGCCACAGGGGTTTTGACCCGCCCAAAATCGTATACGCCACTGAAATTGTCTACTTATGAAATTTAAGTCCCTATGTAATTGCTCTGAAACATTAATATTTCACTATTTTTTTAAGGACAAAAGACAAGCACTGCGGGAAAATCCTTAGGGCGCTTTAAGAGCGGTGCCTGTGCACATTGGATTTGAATCGCTGGAGATTGAATCCATTTGAAAAAACGTTCCCAGGAAGTTTATTTCACGTAAACGCAGTTCTCCAAATGAAAGAGTTCTTAAACAGTGAAGTTCGAGGTGTACTGAGTTGAACCTCAAAACGATGAGCAGCTACAGTCCGTCGC
>WOGR01005209.1:0-14012 GCA_015342045.1 Leptinotarsa lineolata | reverse complement strand
TTAATTTTACCATATACCTTACAGATTTTAAATTATATAAAAAAGTCAATTTCTCAAAAACTATGGGTGATGCAAAAAACTAAGACCAGATTTGGATTCGGCACACAAAAATCTATAAAAATCAGCTATTAAAGTAAAAGTTTTCAAAAAAAAAATTTTGTTGGCCTGTGTATCATTCTCTAAAAACACTGGGTTTCCAGTTCAACTGAGGAAACTACTATGTAGTGAAACGCGCATTGAAAATAAAGTCTATATTGTGAAAATTTTTTATTATTGTCATGAAGCACCTTTGTTGACACAAAAATCGCATGAATATCAAATAAAAGTATCGAGCGCAAACATTTCTGTCCAAGAAAATATTGCACTGAAACTTTTGTTCATATCAATAGCATTTATTTGATGGTTTTAGTGAGACTGTGACTGTCATCCATGGAATTCTTATAGTTCACTTCTACCTGCAGTAGTTTATGAAAGGAAGAGAATTTTTTGACAAAAGATTTCCATGCGCAAATATTGACGCGATAAATAACTTGCTTTTTACATATTTTTGTTTGTCCCAAACGTTCATTCTAAAATTGATTAGGTAAAGAAATGCCTCAATTGACGCCGATAAATGATTAGCTTATTGAATGTTTTTCTTCGCCCCAAACGTTTATTTTGAAATTTGCTAGGACAAAAATTGCCTTCATTGACGCGATATGTGATTAGCTTTCAACATATTCAATGCCACAAACGTTCATTCTGAATAGAATCAAATGGAGAAGAATTGCCTCCATTGGCGCGATAAATCATCAGCTTTTTACATATTTTTTTTGTCCTAAACGTTCATTCTGAAATTTAGTAGGATAAGACTTGCCTCTATTGACGCGATAAATGATTAGCTTTTTAAATATTTTTCTTTTCCCCAAACGTTCATTCTGAAATTGATTAGGAGAAGAAATGCCTCAAATGACGCGATAAATGATGAGCATTCTGAATGGTTTTCTATACCCCAAATGTTTATTTCGAAATTTGCTAGGATAAAAATTGCTTTCATTGACGCGATATGTGATTAGCTTTCAACATATTCAATGCCACAAACGTTCATTCTAAATATAATTAAATAGTGAAAGAATTGCCTCCATTGACGCGATAAGTGATTAGCTTTTTGAATATTTCTCAAGCCCCAAACGATCATTTCAAAATTTATAAGGACAAAAATTGCCTTCATTGACGCGATAAATGATTAGCTTTCAACATATTTTTCGATGCCCCTAACGTTCATTTTAAAATTCAGTAGGACAAGAACTGTCTTCATTGACGCGATAAATGAATAACTTTTAACATATTTTTCAATGCCCCAAACGTTTATTACGAAATTTAATGAGATAACAATTGTCTCCATTGACATGATAAATGATTTGCTTTTTACACGTTTTTTCATGTTCAAACGTTCATTCTAGAATTTAAGAGGAAAAGAATTGCCTTTATTGACGCGATAAATGATTAAACTTTAAACATATTTTTCAATGTCCCAAACGTTCATTCTGAAATTTTATAGGACAAGAATTGCCATCATTGACGCGATAAATGATTAGCTTTTTAAATATTTCTCAAACCCCAAACGTTTATTTCAAAATTTGACGCGTAAAACTTTGATATCAGTGTAATTTGGTTTATGTCCTGTTTTTATAGAGTGTTTTACTAATGCATATGATTTCCTAATGAATTCTATATCACTTCTATGAGATGTTATTCTATCATTGAGAATTCTAGATGTTATTCCAATATAACCCAAGTTACAATTGTTGCAAATAATAATTTTGCTTCATCTTCAACTCGAATATTATGCGCACGGTTAATTTCCATAAAACCCTACAGTGATATCGTTTCCTCTTGTAGATATTACAAAAACCACTTTAGAGATTCGGCGCGTCAGTGCGCTTTAGACATAATGCACGGCAGAGAGCTGAGAGAAGTAGAACTTCAAGATTTCTGGTCCTATTTGCGTACCGTTGGGTGCATAGCTAGTGAAATCCTTCCTGACCAACCACCGTCCTTGGCACCCCACCTCGCCCTTCAACAGGAATTCGAACTGGCAAATCTGCTGTACCACACGTATAGGTCAGTTGCCGATTTTCGAGAAGAATTTTCAAAGAATTATTCCCATATGCAATTGTCGAGAAATAATAAACGTTTTGGTTGCGTTTGATCATGTGTTTCATACTAACTCACTTGTTAAAATCGAGGCATGTTAGATCTGGCAGTCTAGCGGGCCATTGTGTAAGAGCTCCTGAGATTGCAACACCATTCAAGCTCAATCAATTTGTTGTGTTGAAAAGGTAATGCCGTTTGGTAGAGGAACGGTAGTGGACAATAAAAACGTTTTCCCACACCAAAGTTGTAACGCTTTTCTTGATTACCTAAAAACTCACCAGGAGCTGAAAAATCCACGACAAATATTGTCTTGCTTTGATGGTCGAGAAGAACTACATCAGGCTTAGCAGCTTCCAATGAATTCGGCATTTCTCGTTCCCCACAAAGGATTCAAAATCTCTTGAGTCTGCCACTTTCCCATCTTTTCACTAATGCATCCAGAAAAGCTATTCTCCCTTCCTCTTCTTTCTCCACTGTGAACTGGAGACAGACAAACACCGGCCATGATAAGTAAATATATTTCTTTGCAACTTTTGAGCTGCTAGTAATGAACGTGATTGTTCTTCGTGACACAAGGTCTTCCGAGTGTCCTTATCAAGTTGTTTCATGCCTCTCTTGCTTCCAATTCAAATCTACTCACAGATTAGATATGAAGAGATTCAGCGCTTCTTTTATTGCCAACTCTTGTGCTGACTGAAGACATAGTTATTGACCTGATGATGGAAGAAACTAGTATCGAGAGAAGTGTTACATTTCTGTTGTGTGGAAGAAGTATTTTTGTTGGAACCATTCTATGCCGGTGATATAATTTCGTGTCCTAATCATTTTATACTTTATACAATAGGGTACCTGGAATATGTTTTTTTAAATAATTATAAAAGTATTCTGAATCACTGTAATGCAGATACCTAGTTGGTCCTCATAAATGTGCTTGTGCCTGCTAATAAAAATTAACTGATGGCCGTTGATGACATGAACAAGAAGGTAGAAAAAATACAAAAATGACAATTCTTGTCGTTTTTAGAGATCTATTGTACTTTTCAGATACTACTTGAGCCGCTTCAAAGATTCGAACAGACAAGGCACCATAGACATCATGCTAGGTAAGTTCTTAGAATGCATACAACACCTCTCATTCTTATTTTCAGATTCAAATCATTCATTCCGTTTAGAGTTTAGACAATCATTACAGTAGACTATTTCTATAAGGATTCCATTTGGAGTACATTTATTTTTTCTGATATGGTCTGTTGTATAGAAATCGACAGTATAACAAAAGTACATATTCCGTAAGAATATAGGAACACTAAATATACAAGTATACACATGCAACATGTTCAAATTCTGAATGTTTTATCTACATACACACATTACTGAACTTTCAGGCAACTACGTGTCTGAGGACGTATTCAACGAGTCCAAGGCAGCCCAGTTCGAAGAAGACAACGTCGCCACTGCAGAACACGTCAAACTCCTCATAGAAGACTGCAAGAAAATGCTTATAAACCAACCCGAGCAAGTGGTGGGAGCTTGGGGACTCATCAACGCAGACCCCTCCAGTGGGGACCCCAACGAAACCGAAATGGACTCTGTTCTGATCCTCACCAAAGACTCTTACTTTGTCGCCGACTATGATGACGAGGTCGATAAAATTACCAAGTACCAGAGGGTGCTGTTGCAAGATATCATTCTCCTCGAGTTTGGTATGGCAGAGTCTAATAGTTCCTTGTTCAAATCATCGAAGCATAGATATTCGATAAGGATTAACTATAAGGTTAACGGCGTTAGCGGGTATTACCACATGTTCCGATCTACCAATTTCAGGTTTTTCAATAACATGGTGGTGGTTGTGAAAAACTTGGAGGAGGAAGTTGGTACGTTTCTTCTACGGTGTGATTCCTTCACGTCTATAATCTTTCAAATTATTTCAGAATCACTCAAAGCTATCTGCGAAGGATTTCTCGTAGCGATGGATATTGGTGGGATACCTCCAGTTCCATTCAAACAGAGGGAACCATTAGATAGGCGAAAATCCAAAGTACTCAACAGTAGTTTGTCAAACAACAACATTTACTTGGATATATCGACTTTGCCACGAATGACAAGGAACGTTTCTGAAAGTCAGCTGCTATCCTTGAAGAATGTCGGTGAGTTTCCTTTCATTGAAAACATATTGAATTCTTACACATGACAGTTGATTTATAGGCTCGAAGGCACTATCAAATATGACCCAGCAGTTTTCTAAGCTGAATAAAATCGGTAGTTCGTTCAAATCTAGTAAGTCGAAGCAGAAACCCGACTTGAGAATGGGCCAAAAAATCCGCAATGAAACTTCCAGCGATTCCGAAGAAGAGTACGAGAACTCTATTTTCCAGCCTCATATCAATGTAGAAAGTGGCACTTCTCTTCAGTATGTCACGGATTATAGTTGTGACAGGAGCATAGAACAAGGTAATAATTTTAAAATATTGCAAAACTCTAACCAAAACATTGTATATCTGGAAAGAGAATAAACAATTATGTAATTGTTAACTTTCGAAACACATTTTGGAAAGTAATTTCATGTGCCAAACGTGTCTTCTCAATTGTAAATTACAATGTTTGTTTGCATAACCTGGTCAGTTTCCTGTAATATGATAGTGATCTGTAACTTAATTTGTATTCAAAAACATTACTAATGTTACACCGGATTCAAACTCGAACAGAGTAACAAAAAAAAGTCATGTTGAACTTTTTAACAGTTTTAATTAGGTCATAAATATCTTGAAATTTCACGGAAAGTTGAAATATATAAGAACATCATTTTTGAAGTATATCAACAAATATATCAAGTGATTAGCATTCCTCGATTATATTTTCCCGAAACTCATGTTCCGTGTTGAACGATTTTCTCAGGAACATGCTTGGCAGAAATAATTGGTATATAGCCCAGTAAAAACCGAACATGTAGCTACTCCAGGCCGAAGTGTATGTAATCTTGTAATGCCCAAAAAATATTGATGTGTACCAAAAACGTATCAACTTCATATTCCTGAACCAGGTGTGGGTGGAACAGAAATCGTTGGTATGGAACCAAATCAGAAAATGAGTCAATGAGAAACATACCGAGAAGATATATCTTGGAGCACACACGGAAAAGCCTTTATGAAGAGACCGTAAGGAAATATAATTGAAGAAAAACTGCAATTGAGCAATTATCGCCTCAGAGTAATCGCAGAGATACTCACTGGATATTATCCGTTTAGAGGACACCTGGACAAAATAGGGCTGTAGACGGAGGCCTTAGCTGCAGGCAGTACAACAAAGTAATAGAGACAGGTCCTCATGTTTTTTTCGAATCTAAGGCACCGTATCACAGCAATTTATGGATTACCTTTATTGAATACAGAAGAATGGAAAAAAGAGACCTGTATGGGAATGAGATTGTTGGAATGAGTATCAAGAAAAGATGAGAGAAAAAACGCTATAAGTCTGCGAAGTCTCTTGTATTTTCAAGGGACTTGAAAGAAATGAACGCCAGTGCCAAAAATTTATTATGGTTGCTTTTTTCTTATAACGAATTCTTGGTTTTTTTATTTATCATCGAATGAAGTTGAAATTGATAACAGATACTTAAGTATTTCACTGAATGCTAAAAAGGTTCATCAACCAAAATCAAAATTGCAATCTTGCTTTGCTTCACCATGATACACACCTGTAATGTGATAGTAATCTATTATGCCGCTTTTAAATTAACGATATTTTTTCCGTTGGTTTATGTGAATTTTTAATTTTGGTTGTGACATTACTTGGTTCTAATAATAATTATTATCAGTTTGATTATTAAATCTCAAATAATTTTATGTCACACATGTTTTTGGCTAGTGCGGTTATGTGTTTGATTTTCTAATTTCTTCCAATATCTATAATTGTATTCGGAAAATGTTAAACATATGTGATTGATTATAAAGGATTACTTTTCGACCATGAGAAATATGTGGCTTTTTGATAAAAAATATTTATAGTGACTATTTAAAAGTCACTGTGTCATTTATATTGTGCATTATATATAATTTTGGAATACACCATTTGAGCTCAATTAACTTCTTGTTTCTAGGTTTGGAAGCTATTGAAGACACAGTACTCTCAACTACAAGTTTGGACAGCTTCTTACCTAGCGTCGGTATAGTGATGTGTAACCAGAATGATGGCGCCACAGTTGATAGTGTCTTAGAGACAAAACATAATTTACTAAACAGAGCCGATTCATCCAATCTCGACGACGTCCAGTTATCGAGCATAATGCAGAGCGCCTCTATGAGCTCAGATATCAATCCAGCCCCGGAGATCCAAATCAACTCCGAAGGTTTGGAACCTTTCAAGAAACCTCCGAATTCGCTGATGTTGGACAAGAAACTCAGTCGATCCTCGGTGGAGGTTTTTGACAAGAAAGAGATGGCTGATTACAAACCAATTGATCGTTCCAGTTCGGATTACCAGGTGCAGTTGAACATAACACAATCACAAAGCGAATCGGCTTTGAAGAAACTCAACATGGCGAGTCCCATCGGAACCGCCACCAAGGATCTGGTATGTTCCCCAGCTTTTGATTTGCTATTTTTTGATATGATTTTTCTCTAATTACCTACAGGCTAGTAAATTCGCCAGAGGTGTCCAGAATATCGGAGTCAACCTGGACCCCAGGAAATTGACCGGGCAAGTCAGACACGTGACTGAAAAAGAAATGGAAGACCAAAGAAAATTGCAAGAGAAGTGGCAACATAGTAAAACTAGATTGGTTGCACTCTGAGATCGAATTTAGAACATAGCTTGAATCGTTTAGGGGAATTGTTGATGAATTTGGCACCTAATTGAAACCAAGCGAAAGTCAATTAGGATTGATCCAAATATAACTACTAAAACTTGATAGAATACAAATCATGAATTTCAGGAGCTGTGTGCTCATATCTGAATCTCCGTAGAGTGATTTGAGGTTAGTTGTCTCTAACTCTAACCTCACTTTAGGAGTCCTCCTAATCTCGTTTCAGTAATGGCGAAATAATTTTAGGAGCCTCATTTTCTGGGGGAGGCTTTTCTCATTTGAATGGTTGGAGCTGTATTAGAAAAATAAAATATAATTTGAATGGTAATATCCATTTCAAGGGGCTTTTGGGAGTCCCGGCTCCATTTGAGGAGCTGTTGTCTAATTTTAGAACCCGTCTCCCCACTTGTTATAGTCGTAATCGAATTTGAGGATTCTAACCTCACTTAAGGAGACGTCTAGACGCGATAATGAATATTAAACATTCTGCATATTAAAAGTTGGTTTCGATTGGATGTCAGAGTAGTATTTATAGCAAACTTAGCTTGGTATGGCTAAAGTAGTGATCGTACATTAGTGTGATATTTACATAATGTTTTGAAGTATTTATTTAATAATTGTTCGTATGTACATACACAGTTGGGCAGTATTTATTTAATTTATTGTGTATTGTTGAAGTATATGAAAGAAATGCATCTGTCAGAACTATCTGTCACTTTGAATTTGAAGTGTATTGCCGGTGTTGTGAGAAGGCATTATGTTTCGTAGCTCATTATTATTCCTTCATGTTTTTTTATCTTTTGTTTCTTTTTTTTGTTACATACAAAAAAAATCATATTGGTTAGTTGAGACATATATTTTCCGATTCATTAAACAAATAGTAGATGAAATCAAGTATAAGCAATGAAAATAATTCCGTATTTCCACATATCAGTATCAAGAACATGTAAGTGGTCTTCTATTTCTGGTACATTAAAAAGTTTCTATTCACTTATATTCTATACAATGTGATGAGATAACCAGGCGAGAACTGACAGTATCATTCATTGAATTCATTGGATATTTGATTTGTGTTACTCATTCCATTTGTTTTTTTCTGAAGTATGACTTGCTGTTTCTAATCCAATGAAGTTGATGATATACCTCAATGACTGACGATGATTTATTAGGGTCTTTCTTACTACAAAGTGTTTTCCCTTTGAATTTTCCACTGGTGTAAAACGGTGTTTAAAGCCGTTTTCTGTAAGCATGTTCATTGTCTGTTTTTTCCTCCATAGCTAGATCTGGAGTGGGGTGAATGTTCCAACATAGGGATTCCATGCTTGACTAAAACTGACTCAATAATCAGTGCAGAGTGGGTTGGAACACTCTCCTGATGAAGCAACCACTACTTGTTCTTTGATAACTCTGGTCATGATACTCACATGTGGATGAGATTGCCTATTTTCTCGATGTTTTCATCAGTTTCCTAAGTTGAAAGGCATCCTGTTTGTGGATCAAGTTCGATATATTGTCGCTCTTCTTTGAAACTATCATGTTACTCAAAAATCCGTATAGGTGACATATCTTCATCTCTTCGCGAGGGAAAATAAGTCTGTTCCGGATTTACCCAGTTTCACTAAAAATTTCACGTTGACACGTTGCTCAGCTAAAACGCCTACCATTTGTCCGACGAGCGATAGGTACGTGGTCCGACATGAACGAAGCATGTGGCCCAACTGAGCAAGCTAGTGTCGTTCAATCGGTTGAATGTAGGAGGAAGATGTCAAGAACAATATGGCGTTTGTCCTTGAGGCTTGTACCATTTGTCTCGTTGAAAACCAGTCACACCTTGTATGTATTTAGATTGGGTCAAGCTTTACCCCCTCCTGTCAACTTACTAGAATTTAGATTCAACACACACAGGCTGTTATTTTATTGTGATATGATCTTAGTAGCTGCTTATTGAGGTAGTGGTTGGTAGAAGTATTAGAAAATAAGAAAAAATTATGAAGAAAAAACACGTTTTCGGTTTAGCTGAAGAATTTGGAATTTTAAAATGGTTTATTGCAACTAGTAGGAAATGGATTATTATTGATCCAAATTTGCATGGATATTTAAGAAATTGATTATCAACTCTGAAAGACTGTTATGAAATGTGTTTTGGAACATTTTGAGCTTCCTCACTCGTTTGGAGCTTTCTCACTTGTTTGGAGCTTTCTAACTCATTTGCTTTGCAAAATGAATGAATTCGAGTATAATTACACAATGTTTTGAAACCGTTCAGTGGTTTTTGGAGTTTTTTGAAGTTCTCAAGGTCACAAACTGCACAAAGTATTTTTATCTTCCATCAAACATACAAATTGTCTGATGTACATCATTCTCTCATTTTCTTTTAATTTATTGAAGTAGTTTTTTTGCACCAATTATGTTTAACTTGCATTCAACTACTGTGGAATGCAAGAGATGTATTAATTCAACTAGGACACCCCATTTTAGAATTATCAGAAAATCACCACTACTGAAGGACACGATCATTTTAGATGATGAGTGGAGAAATATATCTGGATTATCTTTTACCATTGATTCGAAACTAACTAGTGAACCTTAATTGTCATTTGAAAATAATGTCAAGACTGATTTACTTCATCGCGAATGCGTTAAATTTACAAGCTTTCGAAATTATCATCAACTATTTATGAAGAACGAACACAACAAAATAGTTCACATATTCGTATATTCATTCAAACACACTGAGTCCAAGAGTAATTTCAAGATTGTTCTTTGATCAAAGGGGGTCTTGGAGAATCTTCTAAATTTATTGAGTCTATTTTGCATCAACTGCACAGAACAAACATCTGCGAATCAAAATTTGATCAACAGAAATTGTTTTTACACAGCACAGCCACAAAAAACTGCGGTGGAGGCGTAAAACACCAATGAATGTTTTATAATATTTCCGCGGATATTTTTTGATTGAACATTTAAATTTTCCAATCCAGCGTAATGTTGACCTCATGATTTTTTTTCTCTTTCTGTATTTGATGATCGTTGTTTAAAGTATACCACCTCATATGTACTGCTGCAATTAAAAAAATATGCCGATCTTGTAATATTGAAATCTTCCATATAATTTCAAAGTTGGAATTACACATATGCGATAGATTGACGTCGATGGTAGACGACATAGCACTTCTCAGGCATATACTAGATAGATTATGTCTTAATAATGTCATTATTTCTACAAAAATTCATCGATTACTCTACGGTTTTGCCATGAATTTGCAGCGTATACTAATATACTCCGCACTCTGCTACAAATACAACTTCAAAGACTGTACCGTGAACGCAATATCGGACTGCCAAACCACTGCAAACATTTTGGTGCTTGGAAAGAATAACTTCTGTCCACTATTGAAAAAAGATCCACCATCACTAGAGCATTTAGAGAAGTTCTTGGGTTCTCTTGTCGTTCTCCAAGAAATTTCAGCAGCAGGGGATAAAATCTTGGTATGTTGGCAGTAGATAACAGTCTACAGGACACTTCATAAGGACTATACCTGTTCATGGAATGGATGATGATTTTCAAAGACACGGTCGAGTGGGGATGGTGTAAAAGAGCTCAAGAACTACAGCCAATCAGGATCATTAGAGACTCTGTTACCCCAAACTTGCTCAAGACCATCTTGTGCAAGGGAAAAAATTGGATATTTAAGGGAGTGTGGCTGTAGAAAGACAGTCCTCAATTTTTCTGCCTCTCGAAATTTCTGTGCTGACAAATAATAATGTGATAATAGGTGATAAATTCTTGTCTACAACGAAGTTGACAACAATCAAGAACCACTATTACTGAAGTTTCAATGGTTGGAATGTAAAAAAGTGAGTAAATGCTTTTACTTGACTCTGTTTGAAACAGAAGAGATGATCACATTTTACATTCCACCCAAAGTGTCACAATAACAACTAATAACAATATTTCGTTATTTTCAGATTTTTACCCCCATCTTCCTTTGGTTTTTTAAAAAACTGCATGCTTCCGAAACTAGTTAGAAAAATACCTCAGAAGCAAAAATTGCAGGAAATGTTATTCTCTAAATTAAGTAGAACCATTTTTTAGCGAATGTCTGAGGGAAGTACCGATTCTTACGGATTTTTTCTGATGGCGGCAGGCGCGTAGAGATGATATTTACTGACAACATATCAAAACTATCGTAAGTACACTTCTCTGAAATGAATGGACTGTCTTTGTTCAGGCGGTGATTTTACCACAGCAAAAGACTTCAGAAGAACAAATCCATGGAAATAGTTTGTGATTCATTGTTGAAAATTAATGTTTTGCCTTCAGTAGTGGTGGAATTTTTTTAGCTGGTATATTCCAACGCAGTTGAAAAAAAAGCATAGAAAGTTGTCAAGGTACTCATGGTTTGTAGCCATACTGCTATCGGTTAATCTTGAGAGTAATTAATTTTCTTGCCCTCTTCCATTTCGAAATGGCTTTGAATAAATACAAAATACAAGAAACGTATTTTGTCCAATTCTTCCAATAATATTCTATAATTTCTGGTACCGTCAGTGATATTAGTTTCAAGTAGATACTTTCATCTTCTTTTTTTAAAAATGCTTTGTACACTGTTTTATCAATTCCACCAGAACTCAGACATAGTAATAATAAAAACGTCATAACGAATAGATTTATATTTCATTATAAGTAGTACCTACTGAGATATACATTCAGATTTGCGAAACAGATATGTCAATTACCCTACACCATGTGCATTTATAATAAATTGTTACAACGCATTTGTTGAGTTTATTTGCATCATTCGCTGGTTGCCCTGCCTGGTGAGGAGTCGCTCGTGGAGGTAAGAAAAAAATTTGACTGCCTAATCCTAAGCTGTGTGTATCCATGCAGAAATGATGTATGACTATGACACCACTCGGTGGGAACCTTTGAGAAACCTATTCCAGCATCTTTAGATTTTTAAGTATCTGGCTACGACCTGTCAGACGTGAGCGTCACGGCTTCGCTTCCATATCGATGAAGCTTGCATAAAAGTATTCCATAGTCGACACAGTCGAAAGCTTTTGCCAGGCCGCAAAAACACTGGTGATAGCTGTGGCTGACTATTTCTAATAAGAAATTCACTGAGCCTTATTTTTATCAACTTATTTTCGCTACATCATTTATAATTAAATCTATATTAATATGAGCCCATTATCTAGTGATCTAGAGCTAGAGTGAGAATTTAGCATTTGGATTCGTTCTATGAATCGATAACAATTCATTCAGACATACGAGAGCATCTTGCGGAGGATAGCCGAACTATCAAACTCAGAATTTTATAGAACGCAATCTTAACTTTGGGGCATTTGACATGAATGAATGAAACACGCATGACCGAATTCGATTTTCCTGGAATCGATGGGGTTTTCTCACTCTTCTTGTCGATCGATGAAGGTGTTGTATTGATTTTGTAACTTATGGTTTGAAAATATCTGAACATATCTTCTTTTCGTTGAATTAAGATCTTATAAAGTGTTTCTAATTCTGAACAGAACATCAGGTACGTGAAATGAGAGTTCCACTAATTATTTAATAACGTTTTTTTGCCATCAAAAATGTCGGTATACATGGCTTCATATAATCGGTATCCGAATTTATTTTGATAATCGTTCAAGATTCAAGTGGTTATCTTTTCCTTTTATAGATATTTTCAGGTTATTATCGCCGGGGGTGTATCAATTTAATTTTCACGACTTCGTGAAACGAAAATTTCTCACTTTCAAGAATTTGACTGCGTTATTTTCACAGCATTTCACTCTTGCATTGCTATGTTGTGGCGAATCTTGGTTTCCTAGCTATTCATGGGACACTTCATGTCATTCCTGTGACATCTCATCAAGAGCAGGAGCTTCTCAGTAACCTGAATTCTGACCCAGAATTCCAAAACTGAATTGGAGGAGAAACGAAAGACTGGTTATCCTTTTGGTTGTAGTTCGAGAGAATTAGGACCGATGAGACTATATAGAATGGAGCTAAGTTTCAATACTTGTTGAAGGCTACATTACCACGATCTCGGCCACATTAACTACTGACCCTTGACACTTCAATTCAAGTAGAGAATTGTTTATCAATAGAGCATGATGGCGAAAACCTCGTTGAATTTATTACACTGAATTCAACCTCGAATATATCAGTAGCCATTGTTTGGAAACCCTGTCCATTTCAGTTTCCCGTTCTTTTATTACGTCTCGAGTGTTCAATAAAGCCAATTGGCAAACACGTATTTTATCTCAAGAATGCGATTGTGTAACCTAGCTCGAGCATAAAGGAAAATTCATTTTAGTCGGCCATTATTGTGATTACCGGGATGACGACCTTTGTTCTCTTGTTTCCTAAAAACGTTTCATCTCTATTATCCTCTTTCCTTCGTATCGACAGTCATGGGCGATAGTGTGTGATGTGTTTCTTCCCATTATTCTGGCGGGCTTGAAAGTTATCTTTTGCGATTGGCTAGTATCGATTTTCAATCAAGGCTTTTATATGATACGCTGTCTAACACCATAAAATGCGTTTATTGATATGGTGAGCTTCTTTTTGAATGGTTTCTTCAGAGAATTCCCTTTATTGGTCGAGGGAGTACGTACAGAGCCTACTCGACTGTAAATGTGTGCCCGCACCTCTTTATTGCCCCCACAGTAATATACGAAACGTAACTCTCTCTTTCTATCTTCATTAACATATACTTTCTCTCAACTTCCGATCGTAACGCTTTCTTGATACATTCACCAAGCTTACGCCGCAAGTCAAGGGCGCGTAACTTCAAAAAACATTTCCTACCTATTTGAAAATATTCTTTGTCTAAATGGGTACGTTGTTTATAACCCCCCAGGTATTTGTAAAGGGTAAAAAACTGCCCTGAGAGTAAGCAATTGAGATTAAACCGGGAATATTCATTACAACGCTTCGTTTGCTCCAAAATGGAGTTTGAGGAAACGGAACACGTAGAGTATATGTTTGTATATGTATATGTTTGAAGGTGAATGACAATGTTTCGTGGTGAATTTCATCAGTTCGGACTTCCATTGTCTAATA
>WOGR01005208.1:0-14013 GCA_015342045.1 Leptinotarsa lineolata | reverse complement strand
AAAATTCTTATTTCGTTGAATGAATTGTTTGTTGCGTAAGCACTTTTTTTATTATAAATAATTTTTGATAGTTTCCTTTGAAGTACTTCGAGTTTTCTCAGGTGTGTAGACGCTACTGCGCCCCACGAAAGTATCCCATTCTGCAAACGTGACTCAACCAATGCATGATATAGTGTCTTAGGATAAGTAGTGTTTAGTATGTTTCTCAGGTACTTGAATTCGTATAATAATGATCTGATGGTTTTCGTCACTTGGTTTATGTGGAAATTCCACCGCATGTGTGAGTCGAGGGTTACCCCTAGGTATCTGATGTTATTTTTTGATTGTATCACCTGAGAGTTGTTTGTCATTTGTAGGCTTTGAAAATGTGAAAGATGACTCTTGTAACTGGTGAATGGAATAACATGAATTTTGTCCCAATTTAATTTCAGTTTTTTATGTTCGAACCAATCTTGGATTTTACTAAGATCTTTTTCTACTTCTTCTTTTAGATCGTCTCACGTATGGCCGTGTCATCGGCGAAACTTATAATGTTACCAGTTGTTTCAATATAAAAACGAATTCAATCATATATAAGGAGAACAACAATAGACCAAGTATAGTACCTTGGGATATTCCATATGTCACATCTTTAGGCGTGCTATCGTGATTTCCAATCCTCACTCATTGTTCTCTATCGTCCAAATATTCTCAAATAATCTAAGTGTTAACCCCCGTATTCCTGTGTTCTCCAAAACTTGCAATATCTTTTTATGATCTACAGTGTCGAAGGCCTTGGTTAAATCTAGGAATACGCAAAGATTAGGTTTACTTCCGTCTAGCAATTTGTAGATTTTTCCAGTAAGTACTGAAATAGCATCATTAGTCGACAGTCCTTCTCGAAATCCAACTGACTTTTAATTTATTTAGATGATTATCTTACCTAGTTTTTATCGCCTTTTCCAGACATTTTGTGAAAGTTGTGATGAGTGAGATTGGTCTTTAATTTGTAATTTTGTTTTTTGTCTTTTTTTGTAAATAGGTATTACAACTGCTTTTTTGAAAATAGAGGGAAATTTTCCGCTTTTGAAAATGTCATTGATAAGACTCGTTAACATAGGAGCGATAAAAATCACTACCTCTTTTATAACTTCTGTTTTTATGTCGTCTATTCCAGGTTCAACGATATAATTATGTCATTTATTTCTTTTTCAGTTACAGGTGATAGAAAACATGAATTTTTGAAGCTCTTTATTTTGGGAGTTGGCGTACAAATGAAAAATAATTATAATAATGATAATAATAATTGCGGAAGAACAAAGTTGATGCAACAAATATGCTTGCCATTCCAATCTTACTCTACTCGTTTGGAGTATTGAAATGGACTCGAAAAGAGCTGTATCAACTCGACGTGAAGACCCGAAAAGTGATGCATCTCTATAGGAGTTTGCATCCTAAATCGTTCGTTCCACGGTTGTACTTCCCTCGACAACAGGGAGACCGTGGACTTTTCAGTTTGTAGTATCTACATGACAGAATGGTACTAGAAGTCGTCAGGAGTTCGGATCCCCTTCTCTGCATGATCCGCGACCATGAGAGAGCAAGAATTGGAGCATTTATTTTTAGGGCAGCTGCCCGAGCATCTGATGAACTCGGTTTAGTTTTCGACACTGAACGAGGCGATCACAACTCTGTCACCGAGTTGGAACCCGTTCAGCAAAAGGCTCATATTGAAGTCGCAGAGATCACCTCACTTCTGCGACAACACAAAGATAAGCCATAACATCGAAGACCTTATTGGAACTATTCGTTCTCCACCCTCAGGCTCATACAAGCTAATAAGCCTGATGTAGTCCTTCTTGACCATCAGAGCAAGACGATATTTGTCGTGGAGTTTTCAGCTCCTGGCGAGACGAATATCGTCCGAGAAGGTGAGGAAAAACGGATTAAATTTCGCGATTTTCTCGTCGAACTCCGCAGACTATATCCAGAACACTCTGTCAAGATGGTTGTTCTGATTATTGGAGTCCTTGGTGTAATGATGCTCTCTCTACTCTCGAATCTTAAAATCATACCGACTTGCCGCACTAAGGCAGAAATCTTAACCGGACAGGTGCAGAAGGCTGTCACTCTTGGCTCAGTGCGCTTGCTTAGGGCACATGATTCTCGGACCCAGTGATCACTCATCTCACGGTATGGGGAGTGGTCGTTGGTTGATAATGCTGGCGCGCCCTCCCGAATGTATCTGGGCATCGGGAGATAGGGCCTGACCAGCGCATACTACGGTGAAAAAATAATAAAAATAATCGGCTATATCCATCGACAAGACTAATAACATACACAATCAAAAATAACGATGAAAGGCGAATGTCAGCTTGAGCTGTTCCTCAACTTAACCTAGTTGAAAAAACATAAATATACACAGACATTCAAAAGGTTAACTGATTAAAGAATATCAGTGAGTTATACGGAAATTTAAAAAAAATGAAGAATAAAATTGTAGACAAGAAAACGAAGGAAAAAACTGCAATAACATATCACAATTGAACTTTCCAGCTAATTTCAAGTGCAGTTTGAGTTTCTTCTTGAATTTGTATAACGTGTAGTGTCTGAACTCACTGGGAAGTACATTATAGAGGACAACTGAATTATATATGAAACTTCGAGTGGAACAAGCTGTGGGGTGTTTGGGGATGATAAATTTACCACGATTCCTGATTTCAGAGTGACTGTGTGTTTCAAATGTAACGTATCCTTCGAATAAATAGTGAGGTTGCCTTTGAGAGATACATTTGTGAGTTGTAACAAGAAGGTGAAGTTGCCTAATTTCAATCAGTCTGAGCCAGCCAGACTACCATTTACTTCGAACCTAACGACCTTACTTTCTCATAGTCTCTGTTCGCCCAGAATGAAGAAAGATGCTCTCAAGTGAGTGAAAAATTAACCAGGTACAGGTAACAAAAACATGCAAAACACATCGATTGGGTGGAAAAGTACACAAGAAATCTATCAAAATATATAAACTTGGGTTTGGTTTTGTTTCACTGAAAGTGAAATCATGAGATTCCATTTCAATGGGATTACAAACAAAAAGTTGTCCTGCGAATTATCATTAGTCCAACGATCTTCAAGGATTTTCAGCAAGTTTTACAAATATTCACCCCAAATAAAAAAGGATGAACAACCAAAAGATTTCAGTAACGATTTTCCGATCACTGCAACTGTCGAGAAAATATGCTAAGAGAATATCGCACCATTGTATTATTTATGCAGACAATACACGCGTTTCAGGTATGTTCTTCCTTTTTCGAGCGATATTCCTACTTTATTTTACCACCCATACGAGTGTAGGGTGGATGTTTTATTCAAGGAGTAGCTTTCAGAGCTTTATGAAACAGTGATTCTTGTAATTGTATTTCTTGAATAAACGGGTCTTTCGTCTGTAAATGCGGCTTTTAATATTCATTCAAAGAGCAGAAACTCCGCATTGTCGAGTGTCAGTTTTGAGATTTTTTTTATAACGCACGTTGATGTTGCCGTCTTTCATTGCCAAGAATACTCTTATATTCGCGAAACTTGAAACACGAGAGTAGCACTAGTATAATAACAGTAAGAACGTTGTGGGAGTTCATTAACATCCCATAGAAATTAATAAATTCGAAATTCATCTATAGTGGAGCAAATGGAGTAGTTTTTTCAACCTGGATAATCTACACATCATATAATGAGAGCAACAAAATTGTGGAATTCCATTAATATCTTATCAAAATCAATAGATTTGAAAATAATTTATAGTGGAGCGGGTGAAGTAGTTCTTCCACCCTGGAACACATACAGGGTCTTTCACGACGAGCGTTCGTAAAGAATATATGGAGAACGATTCAAAATGAAAACTTGAAATTTTGTGGTAGTGGGTTTTACAAAGTAGCCTTCTCAACTAAAATATTTTCAACTTCCGGTCTCTTTCCGTTATACCGAAAGTTGAGAAAAACTTCCTCATTTCGAATGGAACACTCTGTATTTTATTACATTTTTGAATTTCCCAGCACATTTCAGGCCCATTTTGTATAACAATGCCAAATATTTCCCAAAATCAGATATATCTTGCCAAGGGTTTATTTTAGGTATTGGACATTCTGCATGAATTTGATATCCTTTTTTTCGTAGTATCCAAAAATGATAGAATAATGTATGGTTTCCATTTAAAAAAAATCGTCCTCCAACAGTTTTCTCGATGTTATTTTTTAGGTGGAAATTTCGACCACCCTGTAAATTATTTTCGAAAATTTGATGGACCTGTTCATGACATGATGCGTATTATGTGGTTCTGTGAAATTTCACATTTTCAACTGTTACTGCCTATGAATTATGATTTTTTCGAAGTGGTGCTGTAACTGTCAAATTTTTCAGAAAAAAATTAATATCTTGAAAACTAACAAATTTGGGTATAGGCATTGTTATACAAAGTGGACCTAAAATGTGCTGAGGAATTCAAAAATATAATGGAATACAGGGTGTTCTATTTGAAATAAGGAAGTTGCCCTCAACTTCCGGTATAACGGAAAGAGATCGGAAGTTGAAAATATTTTAATTTAGCCATTTTGTAAAACCCACTATCACAAAATTTCAAGTTTTTATTTCAAATCCTTCTCCATATATTTCTAACGAACGCTCGTCGTGAAAGACCCTGTATACATCATGAAATGAGACCTTCTGAGGGGTGTCTGTTGAAGCGCAACCTCTTGTAATATAATAGTCATTTTTTATTCCAATTCCTTTCTGTCATCCCCCTAGCGTAAGCAATATTCATAAGAAGACGAATTGTTAGAGAATACTTCTACAGATATGTGATGGATTCGGCTGATGTTGGACGAAAATTAAAAACGTATTCAAGAAACTATTTTTTGTGAGATTATCACTAAGCAGTTTCACAAAAACGCAACACGTCTTTGGTTTTACAATAGCTCCTTCAGGAGTTCTAGTATAGAGACGCCTGAAGAAGCAATTGTATAGCGAAACACGTGCTACGTTTTCGTAAAAGTATTTGGTGTCTCACAATGGAGTATTTCAAGAATACAATTCCATTTGAAAACGGATTCCTTTCCATCGATAAAATTTACAAATCTTTGCTTGCTATATGTCATCAACGTATTGGAAATCACGATGAGCTATAGCCTCTTCACCCGATTTTTTCCAAACCCGAAAGTCATAATTAGAATTTTGAACATTTGGAAACCCCCTTTTTCAATTCTTGATTCATAACATTACTCTTATAAAACGTTCGAATCATAGAAAATTATAACAGTTGAGTTATAAAAATGGAATGAATAAATGAACCTTCCTGAAGAAGTTATTAAATTCGGTTAATAAATAAAGAAGTTACATCAATTTTAGCAATCATGTGAACGAAAACGTATCAGAAGATAAACCATACTTACATATATCTAGCTCCAAGTTTCGGATTTTCCAACTTTGGTATTGGAGTATGTGCATCGATATCTAATGTAATGCTGTTCTCATCAGAACTGGATTTAGTATTGACGATAAACTTCTCATTATTTGATGTATCAATCTGCAACAACATATCAACTGTTCTGTATTATGCACCTCGCATAGTATATATCATTAACAAATGATTCATCGTTTGGAACTGGTTAAATAACTGAACTGCCGTTAAGAGGTCATTATTCAAGTGTACAAGTGCAGGTGAAAATATCATATCGGGGTATCACCAAGAAATATTCTCGATTATTATGGCAATTCGTCCAGCAGTTTTTCACAATTGAATAAGAAAATACTATAAAAGTTTATAGGCGGAATTTGGAACCTTCTTTCCGACGTGAAACAAATCTATTGAAGATATTTTCTCCCCAAGAGAACAAAAATGCTGTCGCTCGACGCGCGTTCTGCAAACAAAGTTAACATCATCAGTTAACAACTACGACTCTTCAAGACGAGGCCATTAGGTTCAGGGTCACCAGGGGCTGCCCTCGATCCTCCAAAGTACGATGGACGTGGTTTACAGTTGGTGTCAGAGGGAGCAGATGTCTGTCAACTCCAACAAAACTGCGATAACCCCCTTCACCAGGAGGAGAAAATTGAACGAATTAGCGCCACTTTTCCTCAATTGTGGGGTCATTCTATCCGGAACGGAGATGAAATATCTTGTCATTGTCCTTAATGAAAAACTCACCCGGAACGCTCACTTGGAAAAAGTTTCACACAAATCCAAACTGTCCCTGTGGACATGTCGAAGGATTTGTGGTTAAACTTAGGGTTTAGGCCCCATACAACTCCATTGAATATATATGATGATCGTTAGACCAATTATCACTTATGGAGCAATTGCCTGGTGGTCGAAAGCTTCACAAAAAATGGCTCAGGCGAAGCTCTCTGGCTCACAGAGACAAGCTTGTCTGGCTATCTGTGGTGCCATCAGTTTCATACCGTCAGCGGCCATGAAAATCCTTCTAGAACTATCTCCTCTCCACATTTTTCTGGAGAGAGAGGCTAGGTGGACTGCTTACAGACTTGTGTACATCGCCAATTGCTCAAAGCAATCTAATGTAGAGTACACTAGACTGCTGGCTGACACTAGAAGTCACAGCATTCTGGAAATGACCTCCGACTTTATGCCTCCAACTGTCAACTAAGAACTGTCTTATACAGTACTTTTCTTGAGTGGAGAGGACTGGATCCACCGGGAGAAAGAAAAATTAAGAGCAGATAGTTGTTGGTTCATAGATGGATTAAAAACACTTTCAGGCTCTAGTGCAGGTGTTTTTAGTTACAGACCCAGGACAGGAACCTATGCGACTACTACAAGCGGAAGTCTTGCTATTGCTATTGAATTGTGTGCGGAGAGATTGGTAGAATCTAACCTTACAAACAAGTCAACAAAAATTTTCCCGGACAGTCAAGCGGCGTTGGAAGCTCTTGGCTCCTATCAAGCAAGGTCTAAATTGGTAGCAAATTGCCAAAAACGACTCTCCTCAATAGAAAGACTTAACAAATTGTCTCTGGTCTGAATTCATGGCTACACTGGTCTGAATGGCAACAAGGCTGCTGACTCCTTCGCAAAGGAGTGTGCTGCAAGTAGCTTTATCGGACCAGAACCTGTCATTGGCATTGCTTAAGGCTTTGCCAAACAAACATTGAACACCTGGGTGGCAAGAAGTTTCAAACACTTCTGAGAAAATATTCTAGGATTGACTCACTCCAAGGCGTTCATTCACCGTTCGAAGCTTGAAACCAAACAATTGTTAGATTTCAGTAGAAATGAACTACGATGTCTAACAGGCCTCCTTACAGGTCACTGTCGTCTGAATAATGAAATGCAGATACTCGAACTGTTGGAAAACAGCGTGTGTCGCCTCTGTTTGGAATATGATGAAACAGCAGAGCACATACTTTGTGCCTGCCCCGCCATGGACCAAATCAGGTTTTCAGAGTTTGGTAGAACCACACTCTTACCATCTGACACGAAAGATCACTCGCCATACAAACTAAGCTTCGTCAAGAAGCTGGGTTTATTTGGTCGAGTTTGAATAGGTGTGAGCCACAAGAAACCCTTGTGGGTTGCGGTGGAGGGTCGAATAGACCCACTCACCCCTGACCTAACCTAACCTAACATCATCGGGAGATGACCAAAACTGTGATCTCCCAACGTAACGAACTGGCCTCGCCCATTTCCTTCATTTTTTTCCAGTTTCAGACTGAGAATATCGAAACGATGACAACTGATAGTATAGGTGGTTTATTTGGAGTCCCATAGCTAACAGATTTTGAATGAAAAACAGCTAAATTTATTGATACATTGACACAAATATATTCCTAGTGTTCTAAAGTGCGTGTACTCATTACGAAATATGAATAAATTGTAATATTTCATATACACGTAACGGGTTTCTCTTATAATTGCTTCTTTACGCACTGAATCATTCGTAAATAGTGTGGCGGTAATTTAAACTTTGAATCATAAATATTCAATTTGAGAAAGTGATAATTTGGCTTCTGCTCACGCCAAAATAGCTCTCAGAGAGCAAAAATTTTTCATACATCCTCACAAACATTCACATTTATATTAGTATAGATTTTCACTATGGTATTATAATCAGAGAAGAATTGATAGATACCTTAACTTTCAGATCCCAATCAAATACATCGACTGTGTGCAAATCCGCATGGAAACGAAGGAATTTTTCTGAGTGTTGAATGCTGCCGACTAATTCGTATCTGTCAAGTGAAGTCGGACTAAGCTGGTACTCAAACGTTAAGGGAGAGCTTTTGTCCTTTGGGGAAAATTTCGTGGAAACTCTTGCCAGTATATTTCCTATTAAATCTGCGTTTCCCGTTATTATGAACAGCTTGTCCTTGAATTTCAAATTGCCGTCGAATTCCCTTCTGCTTTCAGACGGTTTCAGAATTTTGCAGTCAACTGTTACTGGATACCTATAAAGAGGAATTTGACTTCAAATGAGTAGTTTATTTCTGTTTGTTTTAAGTTACGACCCCAAAAACAGAAAATTAGGTACGCACATACGATGTGATATGGTTGTGAGAAATAACTGAGAATTCTATAAACAATTTGTATGAACGTAGAAAATTAAATATTTATATGATGTGCCCGCACTTTCAGAGTTTAAATACCGGGTGATTCTGAAATAATGAAAAGAGAGTTGAGTCGATATCATTCCATGAAAAATAATATGTGGAGTAATTTTCAAATGATATTCACTCAAATTGATCAGAACAAGTCAAATTAGGTGAAGAACAATGTGATCCTTGCCAAATTTCACATATTCTGTAAAAAATCTCTCGTGCATTACCTTGCTCCATTGAAATTCAAATCGGACTTCGCTGTAAGAATCCCATTCTCTAATTCCGCATTTACTTCCACTTCTAATGGACTCATTTGTAAGATGGTCCATACCGTGGATCTTGCATCAGAAATATATACATCTACACCAGCTGTGGTATTTTCTAAACCACTAAAAGGAGTCTCCACTTGTATCGCAGAGCGGAATTCGCTTCGAGATTTTATCAGCCAAGATGTCTTCAAGTGAATCTACAAAAATAAAACTGAAATGGAGTTGGGAAGGAAAATGTAGTCCAGGGAATTGAATTGTTCACGTTGAATTGTGATCTGGATATCTAGGAAATTTACCTGGAAATACTAGCATTGAAATGAAATGAACATATTTGTGTAAAGCATGAATGGTTTAATCAGATACGTCTAAAGCATAGGCGTATATTTAGCGTTCCAATTAGAATGGAAGCAGCCATCGGGAGTCCACTATAAAACCCGAATATAACCAGTGGTGTACTTAGGCCTTTTCACACCTAGACTTACGCACGATAAGATGCAAAATGTTTCATAGAGTATCAAAATACACATTTCCTACTGTCGGATGCATCGAAAATATTATTCAAAGTTTCATTTTTTTTCCACTACATAACATGTGGCACTTTTCAAGTGAGAAAATTACTTTTTTTCAAATCAATAATCAAGACGATGGAGGTTGTAAGGAAATATTTGACAACAATCAACTATTGTTTGACATCAAGGTCTTCTACGTGAATCTGAAGTTCTGCATGCCACGATTTGAATACTTTTTATATCTCAACGATTTTAAAGTTTTCGGGAACCGCATTATGTCGACGTTATTCCATTCGAAAAATGTTAGTTCATACCCTTGGCTATTAATATGCTCTGTATGTGACCGTGACAAATTGGATTGCAAACATCAAAAGTAGTAAATTTTCTTTTGAAGATGGAGATTGAATATTAAGGCCAGTTTTTGTGTTAATCTCCGTATATATCGATGCAGCTCATGACATCATTCAATGAAACCGTCTAATTTGTCTTATAGAAATATCTGAAGAACTAAAAATTTCCACCACATGTTACCCGTCAATTTGGACTTGGGAAACATTTCTGCATAGTGGATCCTCAAATGTCAGAATATTGACCAGAAGCATTACATTCGATTTGTCCTTGGTTTGAAACTGAAACAAACTTCTCAATCCTTGCTTTCACTGTGAATAAAACTTCGATAGAATGTTAGATACCCTGTTATCCCTATTGTCGTTATCCCTATCATCTTAACTTCTATGGAGATATATCATTCTTCGGGTCTTAATACAGCTCCTCCCGAGTCCACTTCACTACTCCAAAAAAGTGAAGTGAGATCGGAATGGCAGAAACTTTGTTTTTTCTCGACAATTCCAATGACCAGATTTGTCGGAGTTTGTGCTGAGACTTGTTGCGGAGAGAGTTTCTCACAGCTGCTACCTCTTGTGAATCTCTCCGGCATCCAGATGGTGCAGAATATTTCTATCTACGAGCTGCACTCCGTAATTCCCGCTACTTCCTCTATTAAAATGAACCTTTGCTCATTTATCCATCACTGAATTTTTACCGATAGCTTGCTAGTACTCTTTCACCACCCTAAAGGAGTGATTGAGATCCTCTTCTTCGGAGGCATGAAGTTCAAGGTCTTCCTTACAAAACAAATGAGTGACCTAATGCATCCGATTTCCAGAGTTATACGGACAGTTAATGGCAATGGTGAGATAGGTTATGTCAGGTTCGAGGTTAGGTTGGGTTGTCGACGACGACTTGGGTTGGCTCATTTGGATTGGACATGAAGATTGGGGTGACTACTTGGGTTAGACCATTCAATGGGCTAGGTTCAGGGTTAGGGTGGAAAATATTGTGGAAATTTTATGAAAAATGAGAGAAAAAATTGTCATTTTTACGAAATGTTAATTGTCTCATTTTCGTAAATTTTCATAGGAGGAAACGAATTTTTAAAGGATTTTGAGATAAAAGAAAATTCGTTTCTACCGAAGAAAATCTCAACCTCATTTTTTTTTGGTATGAAATAATATTTTACGACGACAAGCGCAGCAGCAATGGAAAAAAAAGAAAAAAGCAAAATTCCACTACACAGTCGATTTTCTGGGGAAGGCACCACTCATTATTTCCACACTAGAATTCACAATGCCAGAAATTACTTTTCGACAATGTCTAATCTGGCAAATTTTGAAACAGCTCAATATCAACAAGGTCTCTAGTCCTGATGAAGTGGCCGTTATCGTACTTGAAAAGTGCGCACCAGTATTTTGCCGACTTTTCGACCTGTCTTACAAGAAAGAATTTTTTCTTTATGTTGGAAGATTGCTCGCGTTCAGCCCATTCCCAAAATGGGCAAGAAAAATCTTCCAAATGACTATAGACCAGTCGCTTTGCTATCAGTGATATCAAACATCATGGAGAAAGCCGTAAACCACAATATCCTTAAATATTTGGAAGGCTTCAACATCTTGAGCGATCATCAATATGGCTTTTGGAAACAAAGATCCACAGGCGACCTTCTATTACACGTCACCCATATTTGAAATAACACACTCTAGAAACATGGGTATTCAAGAGCTGTTGCGCTTGATATTTCTAAGACCTTTGACCGTGTGTGGCATGAGGGTTTGCTGGATGAACTTCGATGCTATGATTCGTTGGATCATTTTTGTGTATGGCTCTCCAGCTTCCTGAAAGAACGTTCCCTGCAAGTGGCCGTCTATGGATATCTCTCGAATAATTTCACCATCAACCCTGGTGTTCCCAGGGATCCATATTATCTTCAGCCCTCTTTTTATTGAATATCAAAGACTTATTGGAGAAGACTGAGAAGAGTGGTGATGACAGTACACTTGTCTAGTCATTCCATTTGTATTCCAGGACATCGGCTGCGAATGTACATCTTCACTGGCAGCAGGAGGTTGCATATCCTAATGAGGATTTGGAAGTGATTTCGAACTGGGATGAAAGTAACCAGATTCTATTCAATGACACGAAGACCCAGGCATCGGTTTTCTCCAAAAAGATGAATGTCTTCGAACCGGATGTAATAATTTTAGGACAGATTATTCCGATGGACATCAATATGTTTAGGCACTATCATGGTGCTGGGATTGCGAAGGCTGCTTTTCAAAAAGTTGGAACACTGTTCGAATCAAAAAACTGTACACACCTCAGCAACTGTTGATGCTTCATGAAGCTCAGATCAGACCTTCTTTAGGGTATTGTTCTCATGCATGGAGCTCTGCCCCTAAGCATACCTTGAAGCTGCTGGATTTTATCCAGAAAAGAAACATCCGCCTGATTGATAGTCTGGAACATCGAAGAGAGGTTGGAGATTTGTCTCGCTTCTATAGATATTTCCACAGGAAGTGTTCAAGTGACTTGACACATTTAATTCCACCCAGATCGGTACATATCAGAAATACGTGACGAACTGTAGCTGCTCATCGTTCCAAATGGATTCAATCTACAGCGATCCAAATCCCATGTGAATCGCTACTTTCGTACAGGAACCGCTCTCAGAGCGCTCTATGGAATTTCCTGCAGTGCTTATGTTTCGTCTTTGGAAAAAAGAAGGGAAAAAGAAGAGATTCGCCCTGAAACACACCTCTTCTGAAAGTGACCCACTCTGTTTGTACGCTAGCCTGACCAGAAGTTATGGTGAAGATAGTCTTCCAAAGTGTTATCAGTTATTCAGGCATCTCACTATTTCGAGTGCGAATGAAAGATGAGCTATAATTTTAAGAGAGAAGTATGTTGAATAATAGAATACTTCGACTTTCATCGTTTGCTTCTTTGGTGATCTAAGAATTTTTCAGTACATCTTCGTATACCAATAATAACAAAATACTTGAGGCTACTCATAGATCCCTCATTGAACGTGCTTGAATGTACACAGACCGTCAAAGAGAGTCATATATTTACTATGTTGACAAATCAACTCACCTCACTCTGCAGCTTCTCTGGTATCTGTAAGTTCACCTCCAAGTTGTTATTTGAGCGTGAAAATAATTTAGTCAATTTCAGCTGACATACAGGAATGTTTACCGATGGAGTCTTTACGTGGAACTGAGATGTTACTTCCAGCAAACCGTTGTCAATCTGAAAAGGTTCATTATCGAAATTAATGTGTGTGGAAATCTTGTAGACGGAGCTTTCTGGAATGACCAACGATTATTTAGGGGGATTTCCTAGTCCTAGTTAGCGCTCAAGCTTGAAATGAAATGAAATTTTTAAATAACAGTACTGCACGACCGATTTTTGTTGAATACATACAGGTTAAAATATATACTCTTCTGAAATAAAAACTGCGTATTTTAGTGATCATTTCAAACCCTCTCAAAATTGTACGGCATGAAAGTTCACCTTTTCTTCAATTGAGCGAGGGATGCCTTCAGATCACTGAAGGCATTTTTATCAAGTCTGTAGAGTAACGAGAAAGAAAACACGAGATGTAGCTTCTACCAATTACCATAGTTTGTCTCAGGCTAATACCTCGAGAACGGTCTGTAAGTGCACAAATATTTATAAAATATAGTTCAATATCCGTCATGGTATCAACTCAAGAAGTATTTATTTTTCAGTGGGCATTTGCCATATCCTCCTGTATAGAGACATTGGCAGAGGTGAATATTTTGAATTCAATTCGAAATAATCATTTTATGACTATAATTTCGTCTTAACTCTATGTCAATATTCAATAGTTATAAATTTACTTTTTATACTTCCGTACCCTAATTGGTACACTGGAAATTCTGTAGGAAAATCTGTTGCATAAGATGGTTGCTAAATTAGCTGAAGATCAACTTATGCGTTTGGCGAACTTAATCTCGATAATTTTTGTTGCTGAGTGTTTCTCAAACCACGGAACCAGCTCTGGGGGTACCAAAATCTTTGGCACGAAACAAGATCAGAACATACAAAGTACTGGGCAAAAGTACCCGGCAACAAACACAGTAAAACCTTCATTGGGAAACCGTCCGAGAAAAGAACCGAAGAACTACTTCAATACAGTAGTTATCGGCTCATAACAATTACAGGGCTACTAACCGGACACTGTCCGTTTAGTGGATACCTGAACAAAATAGGGCTGTACGGTAGTGTAGAGGTTGGCACATCCGCCTTTCAAGCGGGAGACCGGGGTTCGATTCCCCGCCGGGCCACCGTGCTGG
>WOGR01005207.1:0-14013 GCA_015342045.1 Leptinotarsa lineolata | reverse complement strand
GCGAAAACACAAAGATAAGCCAATGCATGGGATTTTCTTTAATAACATTGGAGACCTTGGCTTATCAAAGCACATGATTTTCGCTTTCCTCAGGTCGAGTGGGCTGAAGTCAGAAACTGAAGGGTTCATCATGACATGCCAGGATTGTGTCTTCAGCAACTTAGTCCACCGCAGTCGCGTGATGGGTATAGAGGTTCCTGACACAAGGTGCAGGGCCTGCCACGAGGCGTCCGAGTTCCTAATGTACTTGCTGGCAGCATGTCCAGCATAATATGTGATCTCGGCCTATATCCATCGGTATAACGCGGCCCTTAGAGTGCTTTATTACCATCTACGGCACTCTTTCGGTATTGACGTGACACCAGATGTTGCCCTACGCTCCGAATTTCTTAGAACTATCAGTTCTCCACCCTCAGGCTCATAGAAGCTAATAAGCCTGATGTAGTCTTTCTCAACCACCAGAGCAAGACGATATTTGTCGTGGAGTTTTTAGCTCCTGGCGAGGCAAATATCGTCCAAAAAGAGGAAAAACGAATTAAATATCGAGATTTTCTCTTCGAACTCCGCAGACTATATCCAGACCAATCTGTCAAGATGGTTGTTCTGATTATTAGAGTCTTTGGTGGAATGATGCCCTCTCTACTTTCGAATCTTGAAATCATACCGGCTTGCCGCACTAAGGCAGAAATCTCAGCCGAACAGATGCTGAAGACTGTCATTCTTGGCTCACACGCTTGCTCGGGGCACATGATTCTCGGACCCAATGATCATATACTCCAGGTGTGGGGAGTGGTCGTTGGTTGATAATGCTTGTGCGCCCTCCCGAATGTATCGGGCCTTACCAGCGCATACTAAGGTGGAAAAAAAGGTGATATTATTACTATCATTATTATTATGAAACCAAGAGTTGCATCTGTACAAATTTTTAGGTCGAGTTGTCTTCGTGAATGTTGATTACTGAAACATTCTCATCTGAATACAATATTAATTATCGAGTTAAATAAATTTTATAACTTCATAAAGATATATTTTACTAGAACATCTAGTTGAAAGTGCAAAAATTGAAGACAATGTTTGAACAGAATACGTTAATGACTAAACTCGTAGTTTTCAACAATAGGATTTCATTGTTGAAATATATCGTGCCTTGACATACGTCCGAAAAGCCGGCACCTGCCCCACTTGTCGCGGCTAGATGTATAGTCCAGTCATCTTAGTAATTCCACCTCGAAATTTGTAATACCCAGTTATTTACTCGTATAATTTGTACTTTTACATCATAAAAGTAGTTCCAAAACCTGTATATGAAATCTAAGGTCAAAGATCACCTGGGTAAATATGTAGATACTGCTAATACTAGGAAATTGGAAAATGTTGATTAGAAATCTCATAATAACAGTTGAGCCTCAAAGATTTGAACCAAAGACTAGGACATGATTGCTAAATCAGAATTCAGATAGACTGAAAACATCAGAAATAGACAGAAAGGGTTACCTGCGATTGAAAAAATATAAAAATAGACAGTGCATAAGAAAAAGAGGTAATCCAAACTATCAAAGAATTATAAGACATAAATAGAAAGCCTATATTGAACCACAAAATTCACTCTACTTCAACGCTACATAAACTAAGGCCGACCACACACGTAACGGTATACATGACAGGTATATATTGAACCACAAAATTCACTCTACTTCAACGCTACATAAACTAAGGCCGACCACACACGTAACGGTATACATGACAGGTAAACCTGTACAGGTCACCTGCGCAGGCAAACCGGAGCGTGTGTGCCAGTCGCTGCAGGCGAAAGTGCACAGACGAAGCGACCTGGGCCGGCCACACACGTAACGGTATGCATGATAGGTAAACCTGCTTAGGTTTACCTGTCATGTATACCGTTACGTGTGTGGCCGGCCTAATGCATGTTTTTTTTAAATAACATCGAAAATAAAGATCTGCTTGTCCACGAAAGCAAGACTTTTCCTTTCCTTAGACAAGTTAGCTATCATACTAGTATTTTCATTTCTGACACCAGGCTGCTATTAGTGATAATCTTCCACCATCAATGGTTGTAATAGAATAAACCATCTACTATGGTCATTCATATGAGAAAACCGATATATTTCATGGATAGGTTTCACAGCTGGTTCTATTTTACAGCAAGTCAAATATTAACATTACAGATATTAAGAGTGAATATTCTCTTAAACAAATAATTTCCTAGTCCGGTTCCTGGAAATGTATTCCCAAATACTAAGAGTTTAATACCACCATCTCGAAAATATAACTAAGCACTCTATGTACAATCTCAATTCACTATCAAAGTAAGTCGACATCAAAGAAGATTGAGTATCTAGATTTATTCTTTGAACTTCATTTTAATTCAGCTGGTTTTTGTCATGGAAGTATACAGCAATCCGGTATGATCTGTTTCCAAGATCATACCGGATGATCTGTTTCCAAGATCATACCGGATTGCAGAAATTAAAGCCAAGTGAGTGCAGATATCTGTAATTTTTGGCTCTTTTCATCTACACAGTGTGCCATTGGTCACTTATTCCACGGTTGTGGAGAGTAGCCATCAATTCATAGAAGTATTGGAACTGATCGTCAAACAAACCCTTTTCAGGCAACGAAAACTGACATTTTGCTTTAGTGCAGATATGGCATGTGGACTACGATATACCTAGTTTGCAGAAATTTCATGCCACTAATGCTTTTTTCCATCAAAAAGACTATAATAGACTCTTCCAGAAAACCTATCATTATGGATCTTTGATAGGGCTGCCGCTCCATTCAAAGATGTTTCTAGGAAGGTCTATTCAGAAACTCTGCGTGGAATTTATGGACACTTTCATCGAACAGTTGGACCTTTAGAAATAATTTACCCATATCTACTTAAGGTTCTTCGTCTGTATTTTCAATGTCATCACTTTCTTATTACATAACAATCAAATCATATTTTCTCTTCACAAGTATTGAAAAGACCCAATATACTTATAGTTACCTCATTACTTTCAACTGGTCCATTCGATCCATTGTTACCCAGCTGGATTGTTGTTGACCTAGCTATAAGCGGAAGCAACGCAAGTAACTCCACCCACAACAGTTTATTGAAAGTAAAAAAATCTCTGAAAATTATGAAATTAATGAGAAGAGTTTTTATAAATCGACCCACTTACCTACCTCCCGACGGATCTCGATTGTCTTTTTCGATTAACTAACGTGACTATAAGTTCGTGGGAGTGCAAATAACGTTTTTGAAAACGCCATCTCAATTAAAGTAATTGTTATTCCGACCTCGCTTATGAAACGGCTTATTTCATGATTACATAATTCTGATAGGTTTATACATATCGGGTAAGAGTGGTTATTATCGTTAACCACCCATACAGGCAAAAACCATGACTGTCCAAAATCTTCCCAGGTAGCGAAAAAGGTCAGTTGAATTTTAGGAATATCCGTCAAAACAGCACATTCAGAAATAACTACTAGTTTACCAAATCCAACTCTGAGATTTCTTAGAATATATAGATTTTTTATTAACATTTACATGAAATATCATTTGTGAGAAAAACATAACAATATGAAAAATGAGAAATGAAAATTTTCTGTTTTGTACCACTTTTATTCGTAACTAAAGTTACTGCAGATCCGTCCTATAAGGAAATTTTCAAACTTCTACATTAAACTCTAAATGAATGATTACATTACCACTTAAATAATATCACTCTAAATAATAACCGAGGTACCTGAATTATTTTTACCTGCGACAATGTGGGTACGTTAATTTGAAAACCGGTGAGTAAACTAGTTCCACTTGATCATTTAACTTTGACAGATTGCACCCGCAACTCTTATGCTTATGAATTTCCAAGGATTCCAAATAAGTGAGTTTCTAACCTTTGCTTGCATAGTGCAAAATTTCCGTATCGTTTAGATTCGGGAACTTGTGGTTGCATTCCAAGGAATGGTTCTAAAATGTCGAATCATTATTACCTAGTCTGAAGGACCTTTCATGTTCAGCATACCGTTTTGAGAAATTCCGACCACATTTCGTCTAAACAAGTTGTTCAGAAATATTACCACCCCACAACATTAACTCAAATGAATTACAAAATATTCAACAAGGTGGGAAAAGGCCGGAGATCAGATCAGCTGCTGGCAGCCCCTGTTATTATTCTCAAGCCGGACTAAAACTAAGATAATGATTAATGCTCGTAGTTGTAGAGGCAACGCAAAAAAAATATCAAGCATATAAATATATAAGAATGAATATAAAAGAAATAAAAATGATAAACAAAAAAGAAATAACTATAAACCTGTGCTCAATTCAGTTGTTCAGTTAAGGCACTTGTTTCTGCAGATTTTCTTCCACGTATTGCATTCTGTTAATGGCTTTGGCGCACATTGGTTCAAATCTCTCAACTACTGATGCTTATTATTTTTACCGATGCGAAGAGAATTTCTCAAGAAACGCCATAAGGAATTTCCAGAATGACCATGTTTGTGCTGAAAAAAATCAACATGAGGTGCTTGAAGAACCCTTTCAACATCAGTTCTCGTTAAACGTTTGGGCGGGAATTGTAGTTGACTTCATAATTGGACCAGTATTTTTGCCAGTAAGACTTACCGGCGAGGTATACCGCAACTTTCTGGAACGAACGCTACCTTAGTTTCTGGAGGATGTTCCAGTGCTTACAAGAAATGCAATGTGGTTTATGCACAATGGTGCACCAGCGTATTTTACCATATTGGCTCGAAAATTTTTAACAGTAACATACAAAGATCGCTGGATTGGACGAGACGGACCTCACTTATGTCCTCTCGATCACCCGACCTAAACCCCCTAGATTATTTCCTATGAGGCCACTTAAAGTCATTAATTTATACTACTCTAGTGTAAGATGTGGAAGACTTGAGAAATCGGATAATTGCTGGGTATAACGATCCTGGTCTTTTGGAAAGAGTTCGGGAGTCGATAAGGAGAAGATTGGTGGTCATTTTCAACAGTTCTTGTAGATTAAGAAAGATTACAAGTATTTTTTGGTAATAAATTGTTATTGTCGAAATTCTTTTTCACTCCGTATCTTCGAAATAAAGCGCCTTATCAAATTCGTCGAAGGACAAAATATCCTTAGAATAGTCCAAGGAAAAGTCCCTTGAATTTTTGCCCTCTGATTTAATAAACACCCTGTATATAATTGGTGGTATCAGGGGGTATCAGGTAGAAAACATGAATTTTACAACTTGCGATGCAGTTTTTGATTTAGTAGGTTCACTGTTGAGCTGAGCTCGCACGAGGGCCCCACATTACACAATTTTTCCTTTTTCATGTCAAATCAAACTTAAACTCCCTGTATGGTACAAAAATCACATCTTCTGGGAATGAACACTAATAACCCATAAAACAGTTCTTCCACTGTTGCAACTTCCATTGGAATCCACATAACATTATTGACAGTTTACGTAACGAGGATTTTTAATTTCAGAACAAAGAACAGAGACTAGGTAATATATTATTAGGCAATAATTGTACAGTTAGACCGAAGTGAACTGAATCGCATTCCTTTGTCTCAAGTCAACAGGTTCGAGGTTCGAACAACACGATTAAAAATTCAGTTAGAGTAAATCACGTTGTTCGTAGACGGCTAACGATAGACGGTCAGTTATGGTCATTGCAGTGTCGAGCTGGATATCGGCCTATGCAAACGTGGCGTTTCCTTCAAGATGTTCTACCGTTTCGAGCTTTTTTATTCGAGTATATGAAAGCTGTTTCGCCATCTTTATGGTTGTAAGTGAGGCGGTAGGTTTGGAGAAACTTAAATGGGCCATAAACTCATTTCTACCCTATAAGTTGCCGGGACATGATAGCATATACCCAGTTATGCTTCAAAAGGGACCGGACCTTCTTCTCAAAAAACTATGCGTAATTCTCAGGGCAAGTTTGACATTGGGATACATACCAAAAACTTGGGGACTGGTCAGAGCCACCTTCATTCCGAAACCTGGGAAAATCTGACAGGACTCGGCGAAGGCCTTAAGACCAATCAGTCTCATGTCATTTACACTGAAAACGTTAGAAAAACTACTATACAGGTATATCAGGGACGTTCCACTGACTACCAGACCATTAAATCGATACCAATATGCATACAGGTAAGGTATGTCAACAGAAACGGAAGGAAGTACTTTCAGCTTCTTTCTTGGACATTGAGGGCGAATTTGACAATTCGTTGTTAGAATCAATCATCCAGGCGTCGAGGAGAAGAGGGATCGACGAGACAAGCTGCAGGTGGATAGATTGCATGCTTAGGGGAAGATTGGTATATATAACCATTATTGGGGAAACAGTAGTAGCACGGGGAGCAAGGGGCTGTCCTCAGGGGGGGATCTTGTCCCCTCTGTTGTCGAACTTTGTAATGGAAGAGATCACGATGGGTACAAAGCACTGGGCTATGCAGACGACTTAGCCATCTTAGTCCATGGTAAATACAATAATGTAGTAAAGGGATGCATGCAGCAGGCTCTGGACATTATAACAAAATGGATCGAGGAAGAAGGGCTTAACATAAGCCCATTTAAATCGACTATATTAGCATCCACAAAGAGGACTAAAACGGAGGGTCCTGGACCTCTAAAACTTCGGGGTAGAAAAATACAAGTGTCGGGAGAGGTCAAATATTTGGGAGTGATTCTAGATTCCAAACTGACCTGGAACCAACACTTGGATAGGATAAAAAGGAAAGCGGAGGTAGCACTGATGCTAGTCAGAAAAACATGGGGGCTAAAACCAAACATGGTATATTGGCTAAACAGAATGGTGGTTAAACCCATGATAACATACGTATCTCTGGTCTGGTGGCCAAAGATGAAGCAGGCGACCGCTATTAACAGATTAGGCAGGGTGCAAAGACTAGCCTGTCTGGGAATAACGAGAGCAATGAGAACTACCCCCACAGCTGCATTGGAGACACTCCTGCACCTACCTCCTTTACACTTTGTGATAATGGGGGAGGCTAGGATGGGCCAATTCAGACTGGAAAATTCACCAAACTATTAATGATCGGACAAAACATAAATTTCGGAACTATTGGAGAAGCACACATTAAATAGGTGTACGGACCATATGACACCGAAGTACACCTTTAACACTAAGTTAACGACCAAAATTATAAGCCGTGAAGAGTGGACGACCATTAGTCATCCCGAGAACATGTTTGGAAAGAACACTTGGTATACTACAGATGGGTCGAAATCCAAACAGGGAACGGGAGCTGGTCCGCTAGGTTTATACACATCCGACTTTCAGGCGGAAGTGTATGCTATCTTGCAGTGTGCAAGGCTTATTGAATTGAGACCTCAACGAACTGAGCGGATTAATATTTTAACAGACAGTAAGAGCGCACTTGGGGCTTTGACAAACCCGAAGGTAACATCGAGACTGGTTTGGGAATGCCGTGAACAACTGAAAAAACTTGCAACCAGGAACAAGTCAACTCTGTACTGGGTTCCAGGCCATTCAGGAATCACAAGTAATGGTAAAGCTACTTCTTCATTGAAATATAGAAAGTGGGGGACTTCCGATAAAAGGAAGGAAAAATCAAATACGTCAATAAAAACCTCCAGAGAAATGTGTTAGATCATGCATACAAGTTTCTTTCAGATTCAGATCTGAATAAAAGCCCATTCAAAACAACAACTACTACTATATGAACATTAAAGTAGAATAGACAAATCTACTGTATCATAATGGTTTTTTATGTATTGGAAAACAAATATTTTCAGGACAGTTGTCAAGAAAACATTCTCTTTTCAACAAATGGAATTCCTGTGCCTGATATATACTGTAATAATGTAACAGATGCTTCCAGTTATAGAGTGGGGGCAATATTAACCCATGTTATGCCTGATGGCACTCATAAACCGTATTCGTATGTCTCACGTACTTCATTTGTGGCGAAAAATTATTATTCTCAAATTGAAGAAGAAGCTCTAGCCGTTATTTTTTTATCATAAAAATTTAATCAATATCTTTATGACAATAAATAACTGTGAGAAGTAGATCATAAACTCTTGCTATTTCTGACCCGCAAAAGGGTATTCCACAATTTTCTGCAAATGGTTTACGGCATTGGGCGGTTATGTTATCAAATTTAAATTATGAAATTACATTCATACGATCAGAAGATGATTTGGCTTTTAGTTTGTCACGGTTACCTCAACCCTGCAGGGAAACTGAAAATAATATTGAAAACAAAGAAGTTTATTTCATTATTCTCTTTTTGCAAATAATGATTACTTTTGTATTAATTTTGACCAGTTGAAAAAAAAAGAAATTTTGAGAAATGTAGAAAATGGTTGTCCTAAGCAAATTGAATATTAATGTAAATTCTCTATATATTTCGAAATGAACTGAACATTGAAGATTTACGTAAAAATTGTGAGAATTTTTTATCGTACAAGAAAACTCCTAATGGAGCAGTACTCACAAAATGACCTTGGCCAAATGGACAATGATTTCGTCTTCACATTGATTTTGTGGAAAGGTTTTAATTCGCCGTTGGATGTTTTCAATTTTTGGTGTGAACACCATAATAGCGTCCCTTCATACCTTGGGTATATGTGTGTTCTGTTCGATTTGGAAACCATGTTTTTGTAAAGTAGGATACTATACCATACTGTAGGAAGGTTATTAAGGGATAATGTTCTGTTAATAATAATGATAATAATAATAATGAACTCCACAAACTCCACAGGAGTTTGAATCCCAAATCGTCCTTTCCACGGTTGTACTAACCCCGATAACAGGTAGGCTGTGAACTTTCGAGTTTGGAGTGTCTACATGACAGAATGGTACTGGATATAGCCTGTAAAGTCGTCAGGAGCTCGGATCCCCTTCTCTGCATGGTTGGCGACCATGAGAGAGCAGGTATTGGAGCATTTCTCTTCAGGGCAGCAGCCCGAGCAGCTAATGAACTCGTAGTTTTCGACACTGAACAAGGTGATCACAACTCCGTCACCGAGTTGGAACCCGTTCAGCAAAATGCTCATATAAAAGCCGCAGAGATCACCTCACTTCTGCGGCAACACAAGGATGAGCCAATGCATAGGGTCTTCTTCAACAACATTGAAGAAGACCCAATGTCTCAGCCTTTTGTAGAGTTGAATTTTTCTAGTTTAGTCAGTCCTCTATTATGCTTTGAAGTTTTCTGGTGATTGGGTTGAATTTCTCAGCTGTGCCAAAATATTTCTTGATGTCTTGGTTTTCTCTAACATGATCTTCCATGAAAACGTCCCAGTTTGGTCAACTATTTATTGAAAATAAGAATACGAATATTACTGGGAAACTTATGTTGCTGAACATTATTGAGGTGAATACTAAAGTTGTCTTCACCCCTAGTGTTCATCAGATCCTTGATTTCAGAATTTATTGTAAAATAGTCACGGTTATTAAAAATATACAAACAAGTTTCAAGTACAAATAAACCAGTCAAAGTCAAGATATTGAGCTCTTTGAAAAGGTTCGTATAATTGTAGGCAATTATATCTTTATTTGAAATAGGAATTTCTAATACACATACAAATCTTAATAACTATGATGAATGTAAAAAAATTGTCAATATTATAAAATATGTAGATTTATCAATTATTATAGCTACTACTGATGAAAGAAGATAAGAACATCAATCTGTTAAAAATATTTTCAAAAATAGGTGAATATAAGTAAGCATATAAATGTGTGAGTATAAATTTTGAAATATTTCAAAAGCTGAAAAGAAAAGAAAGGTAAAAGAACAAAAAATAAATCAAATATTCAGTGACCTTATTTGTTTTTTCACCTAATTTTTGAAACTACCGATAGTGATCAAGCATTTAATGTTTCGAGAAAGTTTGTTAAAATCTTTCAATCTCCTGATAAATAATGATTTCATGGAATATTTAGTTTTGGTTCTAGCTACATGAAATGCATTATTAGTCCTTGTATCATAACGATAAATTTGATTATTATAAGTAATAAAAGAATCGAAGGAATAGTAATGAAATCTTTGTGATTTTATAAATGGTCTAAGATTTTCCTGAGACCACTTTTTCTTAGAGTTATTAGAACTAGAGATCCGCTCAATGCTATCAACAAAAAATGAGTTAAGCTCATTGGCAGCATCTAGGTTAGTTTCTACCCTGGATATATTGCCATCAGTGCTAAAGTTAATACACTTGACATTCATATGTTGCTTCTCACCTTTTGTTAATTTTTAATAGTTTTTCACATTACTTTAGGGTCATTTCTATTCGAGTCAATTTTATTTTTAAAGTATTGCGATTTTTTATTTTCAATAAATTAACAACTTCATTTCGTTTTGATTTATATTTATTCCACAACTCCTCTTTATTAGTACTGGTCGTTTTTCTGAAGTCTTTATACAAATCGTCTTTTTGTTTGGAAATTGATATTATTTCATCATCGTACCAAGGAACCAGATTTTGTTTGTTTTTAATTTCGATAATGGGTGCTATCTCATTCAAAATTAATCTACATTTTGATTAAATACTATGGTAAATTTAATTCACATCAGTGAATTCATTCTCAAGTTGATACTATGAAAAACCTCGTCATTTAATCACCGTGTGAATAGAGTGTAGATATTGCGAAGTCACTATTTTGTATATTGACGGAAATTATTGAGTGATCAGTAATCTTAGGCTCATGGTGAATACAAACATTTAGATTACTCTGATTTGATATCACAGAATCAATCAGTGGAGAACTATTAGGAGCGATTCTTGTCGAATCACCAACAAGTTGTTTAATACCAAAAGGAATCATTATATTTTCAATTTTTTTACTGTGGGTAGTATCACTGAGATAATCTATATATTTATGTCACCAATCAAAATACACTTTTTATAACTCATGAAGTAGTCCTCACCTATCAACCATTTAGTGCTATTTAATTAAGTTTCAATGAATTGGCACCAGTAATTGGTGTCCAGTATATATTTGTCTTCAACGAATAACAAACATCCTCTCTTACATATACCTATAAGTACTCCTTCAGTATGTCTGCTGCTAGAGTGACATCTAATGATAATCTCACTGTCAAGAACACTATCTCTACATCTGGCTTCACCTAATATTACCACTAATGGATAATAACAAAATATTTCGCTATTTATTTGATCCTTATGGGCTAGAAAACCTTCAGTATTCATGTAAATGATATCAGCCGTGTATACTATATTAGCACTTTTAGTTAGTTTTTTTGTATTTTTATATCGCCAACAATTGTGGGAATATTATTCATATACCTAATCATTTTATTTTGGCCACTATTCTTGTATTCTTCTAACTTTCTTCTAGCATTGTGTTTTTGTGTTTTAGTTTGATCAGCAACTATTTTAACACTTTCAACTTTCAAAAACTTCTTATTTCTTAGGAGTAGTAAAGTTTCTCTCGAAAATGGGAAACACACCTTGATGAGTCTGTTCTTGATTTGATTAGATGCCTGAACATGAACATTATTCTAGTGATTTGTTTGGGAGCAATGAATAATACATCTCCCGAGTTGAAAGATAAACCCCCAAAAGTTTCAGTTGAAACGATCAAGTTTTCCATACAATTCAGTCAATGGAGTTGAGAAACGAGTAGTTACAATGAACATAACTGTTTCGTATATCAAGAACAAAACAATTAAGTGAAAGTTTCGAATTGTGGGTCTTCGTCTGAGAGAAAGATTGTTAACTAGTAACAGCTCCATCTCGTGAACAAAGCCCTAAACGGGGAGGAAATATACTATGTAACGATTCTTTGACAGAAATCAAAATAAATCTGAAGACTGTATCGAGGAGAAATATTAAATATTTCAAAATGAAATCAAGAAATATTCATCTCTTCCAACTTACCTTCACTGTAGGTTCTGGTAAATACCTGCCAGAAAATAACCACTCTCCCGGTTTATACCCGGCTAAATATTTTTCGGATATAACTCAATGTCCTGCGTGATATCAGCCAGGGTAGTATTTGTTCTCCGGCAGGCATTTACCAGAACCTACAGTGTGGGTTGTAGAGAGTGGGAATATTTCGAGATTTTATTTCGAAATACTTTTTTTTATATACGAATGTAAATCTCCTCGATACAGTCTTCAGATATGTTTTGATTTCTGACAGAGAACTGATTTCGTCGGCGGTCGATGTCGAAGATTTTCTGCTAGGAAACCTCGTTGATATTTGATATTCGAGGATTGAGTTCTCACTCAATCCCGTAGATGGCGTCTTCGCCCTTACTTAAGATTGTCATTTAAGGACAGTCGAGGAACAGAATAATATAACTACACAGAAGGGTGAGTGAAAGGCGGCACTTTGATCTTCAAGGGGTGATTTTTCGTGACCTTGCCCCTCTCCTCAGTATTAGATCTGTCACTTTTGTGAGCGGCAAATTTGAATGAAATGAAAATAACACTAGTTTTGGGTGTACCTACTTCAGCACTCGATTGGAAAATATATTCAGGGACTCCTTCTGAACTGACATATTACTTTTGTAAGTTTGGACTTTCTTTCCATAAAAAAATATTCGAGAATCTAAACTATTGTAGCATAACTAAGTTCCCGGTATATTTTTTTTAATGAAGATTACCCATTTATACCCATGTTATACTGGCTTCATGAATTATGGCAATCTCAGCGCCATATAGGTCGTAGTCGACGGCAAATATCATTAAACGATGAAATTGGAACCTTTGGTGAACATCTTTTTTAGAGATCAATTACCCTAACAACGTAGTTATATTATTCTGTGCCTATATGCTGTGATCGCTCAGAGCAATAATAGGTGTGTTCCTCAGAGTAATGAGGTGTGTTCGTTTAATACAAATTCTAGCGCTCGATTAGGTCGCTTCAGTCGGCAAGCGTTCGATAATGCAGATCTGTCATCTCAGTTATTGTACATCTTCGGTATTTACGAAAGCGAAGAGATTAACTTTAGGATCAGGCAGATTTTTTTGGAAAATCCATGAAAACACCAACATTTTTATGCATCTTTCTTAGTATTAACCTTCAAAAATGAGACATACAGCGACATCTTTGTTATTTAGTTTGAAGTATTTACTGTAGTGCTGCCCCCTCTCGAATAAACAGCATATTTTCCTCGGTAAAGTAGAACCGAACTTGATCGATTTTTCAATATTCTTTTATTATTTTGAGTGGGCCTGTTGTGGTCGTTGTAAGTAAGGTTTTGTAAAATCTTCAAACATCATCAAAAAGTATAACTAATCTTTCAACTATTTCTTGAATGTAGTAATTATTTGTTAATTGCCGTCTGATTTCATAGTTATTTTAGCAAAATTTGTTTACTGTGATATTAATTGTATTTTAGGTTATGAACATTTTTATTTTTTTCAGATCAAAATGGGTAAAATAATGAAATCAGGTAAAGTCGTATTGGTCCTTGGAGGCCGATACGCTGGAAGAAAAGCAGTAGTCATTAAAAATTATGATGATGGAACATCAGATAAACAATATGGACATGCCGTGGTGGCTGGAATCGATAGGTACCCTAGAAAAATCCACAAACGTATGGGCAAAGGAAAAATGCACAAGAGGTCCAAAATTAAGCCCTTCCTCAAGGTATTTTTTTTAGATTTGATATGAGAGAGTTGAATATTACCTGATATTTGCTATATATTTATTATGCACCGTTGATGACTACACAGAGAATTTATTTCTTACAAAGAAGGTCAGAACATTCATATAAGTTTATTTCAAATATAAGCTTTAAATTTTTTTATTTATGCGGGTGTTACTTGATGAAGATCCTTAGTAATTTCAGAAACTACCCCGTACGATTTGATATCTTCACAAACTTCATTTTCAAAAATATATCACATGTTTCGCTATCACAGTAGCTTTTCCAGACAATCAATCAATCATAATATGTTTTATTACCCAAGATTTGAACATCTTATTGGCAAAGTCTTGTAAAGTAAAACATATATATGGGACATTAAATTAAC